>CM053505.1:2053644-2100824 GCA_028627145.1 Eidolon dupreanum | reverse complement strand
GTTTCGATTTAGAGAATTCGGCTGACTTGATCCTGGGGCAGCCATGTCTTCATCTTGCGAATCTTCTCGAACACCCTGGCCACTCCCCAAGCTGTTTAGGTTTTGCCGATGCAGTTGGTGCAGGGGATGAGCAGCCGTTTGTATGAGTCCTATATCAAGTTTACTCACTTTAAGATTTGAGCCCTTGGTTTTTCTTTCTTAATCGCGTTTTAAAAACATGCGCAGATGTCTACATTTGTTCAGAATCTCGTTCTTTCTGTAGGTCAAATTCTGATCATGCAGCCGGATTCAGTGTCGGTATTGTTTTCTAGAGTGATTTCTCAGCCTCGGCAGTGTTGTTATTCAAGGCTGGATCTTTCTTTGTTGTGGGGTCTGTCTTGGGCATCGTGGGGTGATTTAGCAGCGTCCTTGTTCTCTCCCCACCAGATGCCAGTAGGTACCACTTCAGCCCCCAGTCACACTCCCACACTGTGACTGAAGACATTGCCAAATGTCCCCAAGGGGGCACAGCTGCCCCGGTTGAGAACCACTGCTCTAGAGAAAAACAGCTTGGTAAAGAAATCCCTAACGTGGAATATTGGTTGAGCTGTGACCAATGCCACAGCAAGAAGGGAAGGGTCAGAGTTGGAAGCCACAGCAAATGGGGACCAGACCTTACAAAGAAGATGAAAGGTAGTCATTCAGGAGGAGGGGGCTAACACGCTGACCTTCGATGAGCATTGTGCAGCCCTTGACCCTCATGGATTTACTCTTGTATTATCCTTAGGGTGACCTTGGGATGGCGAAGAACAGCCTCTGGGATGTCGGATAGGAAAAGGCAGGGATCAAGCAAGGTAGCAATCAGGGAGGTGTTCAGATGTCAGAGATGCCATATTGATAAATGACACATGTGTTCAACTTTGAGGCCTTTGGTGTAGAAAACCTTTGGCATGGAAAACCTTTGGTGTGGAAAACCAGATTATATCCAAATTCTACGTCAGTCTGCTTCCAACTGTGTAGGGTTCCCTTTGAGCATCTGCAGAGCCAGGAGAAGCCTTGTGTTCTGAATATAAGAACCATAGGCAACATTTATTGAATTTGGGACTCATTGACAACGAAGGACTCAGAGTTGGATGTTTAGTACATTTTATAGATGAGGAGACTGAGGAACATAGAGCCTAAGAAACTTATCCAAGTTAACACAGCAGATAAACAAAGGTAATTATGAACCAGTCTAGTCGCAGAACCTGCACATGCCACCGGCACACGAGGAAGCCATCTTTGTTCTTGCGTGGATACTTAACTGACCCCAGAGCCCCCACGTTACGCAGACAAATTGGAAGCATAGAAAATTCTTTGAAGAGGAAAACAAGATTTGGCTATTGTGAAGATAAATATCTGAAGATATTTAACATTGTTAAAATTTTTTTTGATTAATAGAAAAAAGTGCTGGACCCTGAGCTATTTTTTGTTCACCATAGGGAGTGTTATTAGTAAGAGGGCTTTATTGATTTTTTTTTTTTTTTTTGCTAGATGATTCAGTCGTGATTTATCAAGGCAAATGTTTTGAGACCCAGCTGACCATTCCTTTCTTCTCTCCTCAACCTCTTCACTCCTCACCAGTCTCAGCCCAATCTTATTCCTCAAGTAGTATTTATCTTCTAGAAGAGTGAGGTGTTTCAGATGAGGCCAGCATGGAAGTATTTTTGAATAACTAAATGTCAGCCAATGACCCTTGTCGATAAGACTCTAGGCCAAATGAGGGCAAAAGGAATTATTAGCCAAATCACAAAACAAAAAGTAAAAGCTCCAATTAGCAAGAATTTCCCAACAAACATAGGCTGATGAGTATTTTATTAAAGCAGCGTGGATCACAACTAGAGGCCACTATGTTCTGGAAAGGTAGGAAATCAGTTGAAATCATTTTTCTCATGTGATTCCCATGTTAAACCATTCACAGTTAGATCTCTTTGGTATTTTTTTAATTAATACCATTGTTAGCGATTTTATATTTTTTTAAGTCTCGGCTTTAAACTCAATCTTGCTATTTTCAGCAATTGTTTTCTACTAAGGGGCAGACTTCAGATTTGCGGGGAAAGTCAATGTTTTTATTTTGTGTAGCGTTGGGAGAGGAAGTGATCAACTTGACATTGCTTGTACATAAACTGAGCAACTTGACCTTTTTTTCTTGAAAGAATTTCATATTGGAAGAAGTGTCATGTTTTGCAGTGATGATCATTGATATGATAACCATGTAGTTTCTAAATGATTTGAATGGAGAGAAGGTTTATTTAAAAGTTCAAGTTACTCAAATGGCATATGTCTCCAGATAGGTTCTTTAACTACAGGTGAATTCAGTGAGCACACGCGTGTGTGTGTGTGTGTGTGTGTGTGTGTGTGTGTACTTACTCATTTGTCTTATGTTGTGCTGTTGGTTTGAACCACACAAAGAAAAGAATGTAAATATTTTCTGATGTTTACAGGCAGTTAGTCACCCTCAGGGACGGACAAAAGTTCAGGTTTGTTTCTTATTTTAATGTTTCTGTCAGCTTAGACTTCTGCTTGTTCCCGGTGAAACCCTAGGTCAAGGGCAGCCTAGCCTCTACCTCCAGTAAGGATGTGGTCGGTAGAGGTCTGAAAACAAACAGCCATTCCTTTGGAACCAAAATAGTTTCTCTTACCAGTAGAAAATTAATTTAGTTAAACTCCAGATTCATCTGTTTTTAAAGAAAACTAGAGGGAAAACCATTTCACTGTGTGTGATTCAACCCGAGAAAGAGAAGGGCACTTTGACAGTTCTCAGAAAATCCCCATCTGAGATTTCGCTTCCTGGAATGCTTGGGAAACGGCTTGTTAGAGATAACTGAGATGTTCAGTTTTAACCAGCAAATCTGTTTTTGTTCCATCCTTCATTTAAAATCTTCGAATTAGTAGGGATTGTTCTTCCACCTCAGGAAGTAGTATGTAGAGCAGCACCGGCTCACAGACCTTGGTGGCCATGGGCGTGTTCAGTATCTGTGCTGTCCAGTGGTCGCCGCCAGCCCAAGGCGCCTGTTAGCACTTAAAGTGTGTGACTGGGGAACTGAATTTTAGATTTTATTGCTTTTTCATTCTTTTAAGTTTGAATAGCCGCATGGAGATACATGCCGAACAGTGCGAGTGAAGTATAATTACCAGGTAGTGTATGTCTCTGATTTCAAATATTCCATTGTATTGTCACCCTACATATCTGAATTTCAACTTGGAAAATGTGACAACTATTACCGTCTGACAAAGTGAAGATTACTGCCAGGTGACCCTTCGAGTCTCCACCCTCAGCACGTGCTATCGAGCTAGGTGGTTATGGAAAAACAGTCTGGGAATTCCTTTGATAGACTGTATTTTCCCTTTGCCCTTTTTAATAAGTAAATCATGAGCATTTACTGGTTAATTGGAGTTGTTATTGATTGAGGTTGAGCTCTTCAGTGATTCAAACTTGATGTAATTAAGCACAGCAGAGAAAAAAGTACATTATAGCCAGTAGTGGTCCCCAGATAAAATTAGACAGTTGATGAGTTTCAAATCAGCGATAGTTCAGGCACTATTTAAAGCAAAGAGAACCCATTTAATGTGAAAAGTCATTGCAAGCCCCCAGCTCTTTAAGGGGTTAGGGGCTTAGTCATTGTATTTTACCTTTGACCTGCTGGCTCTTTGAAACCAGTTAACCTTTGAGAGAATTTTAGCTTGAGCTGCCTTGATGGTCATTTCTTTTTTAATTTACTTTCTATTTTACTTTATTTTATTTGTGTTGTTTCTAATTCCTCTTCCTTCACTTTATCATGCTTATCTCTTCTTTGTCTTTGGATTGTATTATTCATCTTTGTTTCTGCTAAAGCCACTTTCTCCTTTTCCTTTGCCCGTCTTTGGTCAAAATATTTCTCTGAAAACTGAAGTATATATGAACTGATTTCTACTTAGAATTTATCTGAAGGTGACCCACCAAGATCCAAAACTCACATCAAAAGGAAATGAAGGAAGGAGGTCTGTCTAGATTGAAACAGAAGAAAGGGCAAACAAACTTTTTAAAAATTAAATTTGTTTCTTACTAGGGAAGTAACTTATATTTATTGTAGAACAGTTGTATCTCCATACAAACAGCTACATCTTCTTCCTAGTTTTTTTCTATGCACGTTTATGTGTGTTTTAGTTATTTACATGTCATGATATATTCTCCAATGTTACACAGTCTTGATCTTAACTTTTAGTTTGTCACAATTTTCCACTGCTAAATTTTCTTCTAAAGGATAATTTTTATCACAGTATGTCTTCAGATAGATATAGGAAAATTTAAGTGAAATTCAGTTTCACACCGGTTTAGGTAGTGCTGTGATCAACAGGACCTTCCCACATCTTTCCGTGCATTTTGATGACTCTCTGAGGCCAAGTCTTAGACATCTATTTGTATCCTGTAAAAATTATGCGTACGAAAGCCCTCACCAACCAAGAGTGAATGAGAGTGGAGGAGATTTCAAGTTTATTAGTGACACAGGAGTGCTTATAGTGAGATGAGAGGTTCCTTCAGGTGGCTTACTTAACTTCATCTGTCTCTTTAGCTTCATTTCGAAGACCTAGCACAGCTCCGTAAAGAATCTGTTTTGCCTTGTTATTGATTTAAGAATTTTTTATTAATGCATTTGTGATCACTATCGCTATTTATTTCAGGCTGGACTTTGAGTCTTGGTCATTAGTATCTATTGATTTTCTTTCATATTTGATTTAAACACACATAACATTTGGGCAGTTGACTAAGTCTGAGTTTTAATGAATTAGAAACGCTCTGTTTCATTCAATTGACATCAGCTATGTTATACTATGTGGTGACATGTGTGTGTCAGAATTTTGTCCATTGCGGCCATCTGCCATAGTTGGGGAGTTAAGGAAATAAGATACTGTCAAAGTGACTGTGGAACTTTAGGAACAACAGTCTCAAGGCCAATGTACTTTATTTTATTAGAAAGAATATATATGCAAAATAAGCTACATATTAGAAGATGTTAGCATACATGAACAACAACAATAGGAAAGAAATGATGGCCAAGAGCATAAAGGAACATTTAGCGTGAGAGAGCAGTATGGGGCAATTTAAAACGAGCATGAAGCCTTATTACCTCTGAATTTTCAAGGCGATGCACCTCACTGATGGTGTCCATAAGTCTCCATCTGGGCCATCCAGAAGACATTAGGTTCTGGTTAATATATAATGTTTAATGTGGTAGAAGAATGTCAGTTATAGAAGACCACCATGAGAGTGATTACATTAAAACACGTGTTTGGACATTTAATACACAAGTTTTAGTTCCCAGTTAAAATTATCTTGTGCAGTGCATCTCATGTCATAGTGAGTGGTCTTCAGAGTCCACGGCCTGGCTTTTCCCCTGTAATTCAACATGCGATTTGAATATATATGTCTCTGTGTGTGTGTGTGTGTGTGTGTGTGTGTGTGTGTAAAATTTGAGTTATTATAAAAGAATTATTTTGTGATTGGCTTTCCCAAATATAGAATCCTCTTATATCATAAAAATTGAAAGTGACTCCAGTCTGAGTCCAAAATTTGTGTTCTTTTTAATATCACACACAGTCTCCAGGTAGCATCATCACTTACATCCTTAAAATGTTTTTCAGTGTGAACAACTGTAATGGCAATATTTTCATGAGCGGTGGAAGACAAAGTGTGTGAGGGGGCAAATATTTTTGAGAATACACCTGGGTATATATTTCTATCTCCATTTATTAGATTTTTTTTCCCCAAGAAATGTCATTAATGAAATAATTCTCCACAGTCCTGGTCATATAAGCTTTACATCATTGAAAGAGACAGTTTGCTGGCACGATATAAATGATGGGCGTCCTAATAATGTCATTACCCACTAATCAGTTATGACCCACAATTGAAAAAAAAAATAGAGAAAGAGTGCGTGTCATCCATCTAGAGGTAGATGGTACCGGATTCAGGGGCACAATGATGCCACCAAGGACTTAGGAGCTTTCCATCTTTCCACTTGCCACTCCTGGTCACAAGATGGCACACACAGCTCCAGGCATCACATCAAACAAATAGATCCAAAGACAGAACAGCATATTTTCCTAGCGTGTGTGTGTGTGTGTGTGTGTGTGTGTGTGTATGTGTGCTCGCGTGCATGTGTGTAAGTATATGTACATTTAATTCAAGGGTAATCTCTTTCCCCAGAAGTTCTTCCTCTCCTAGCAGACTTCCCTTTCGGCCTCATTCATCATTCAGGTTCCACCACAACCCATCCCTAAACCAATCACTGGCAAGGAGAACAGCTGCCATATTTGGTGCGGGCATGGTCTGTTATGATAACCGATGCTGTGATTGGCATGGAGGAGTGACATTCATTCCCTGGAAGATGGAAGGGGGCTCGTTTCTCCTGAGCTCATGGGAGACCGGATGCTGGGTTCATTTCAGTTCTGTCAACAAGGAATAAGTGCTGAGGAAAGCCACTGGACAGCCAGCTGGCTAACGACATCTGCCATATTCACCAGAGCATTTGGTCTATGCTACTGTCATAGCATTACTACTCGTAGGCCTTCTCTTATTATCTATGAGCTCATTTTACTCCTTCAGTAGATTCTAGATTCCTTAAGGATGGCGACTTACTGTTTTTGCCAGGACATGGAATAGTACCTTACACTAGAGGATGATTAATAAATATTTACTAAATTGATGAGAATTTGCCCATGCCAATCGATTAGAAGTTGTCTTACTTTCTTATTGAATCTAAACTCTTAAAAATCAAGTTATTTACTTCAATATTGACACCCCCCCCCACCCTGGTAAAGGTATGTCTATTAATTCCAGAAAATGATTAAGGGGACTCAATCATAAAAATGCGGGAATAAAGTTACTGTGGGTGCTGTGTAATATAAACCCTAAAAAGACTGTTTACAGTTCTCTGTGGGTGTAGGAGGAGAAAAGGATTCAAGTATAAATATAAGTGGGAAAGAAAACTTGTCTTGAGTCCATTTATACATCTGTTAACATTTTGAAGACTATACCATAGAATTTATCATCTTAAAGATTCTAAAGTGAAAGAAATGATTATATATAAAATCACTGATTCTCTATTAGAAGCTCCATTTAATAAAAGTATTCTTAGGAAAATAATTACCTTGATAATTTAAAATTCAGTACATTATTACACTTATCACATAATTTCATTTAAAAAAACTTTTTCAGTAGAATAAGATCAAAAGACCAGATTTTGTTCATTATAGTGGTATGACATATAAAGCCAGTGTTCTAGGTCTTAATTTGTTTTGTGACATAAACATTTCTCAAGAGCTTATCTTTTTCAGTGTAAAGAATTCTTGACATAAACTTCCCCTCATTTAGTTCAGGTTCAGTGACTGTACATGTTTATAATTTTTCACTTCATCAACTGTTATAACTAATGTATAAACTTCTGTTTTTTAAAAGATTTGAGAGTACATTTAAAATTTTTCTAAAAAGAAATATAACACTCATTCGCCTGAAGAATGGACAACTTGTAGGTATAAATGAGCAGTCCTACTTCATTCGAGAGTCATTTCTAATAGATTCTCTCAAGTGATGTGAAATTTTAAATTTAATTCAACACAAAGACATGAATGATTTTTAAAACATTTTATTGTTTGCTAATGGTACTTATTTTTAGTTACAGAGTCTACTAAGTGAAGTGATGGTAGGCACAAATCATTGTGTCATTCTGAAAGCACCTGAAGTATCTACTACAGTTCTCTTTATTTCCTGGTCTTTTAATCCTGAAAAAATAAGAAAAGGAACAATTAAAATAATATACAAATATTCTTAGTGCCATTTATAGTAACACATATGGCTTCAGTTTTGCCAAAACAATGTACAGCCATTTAAGTTTATAATTTTCAAAACTTATTTGTTATCTCATTGTCATTAGAAATGAGGTGTCCAGGATGGAGGCCCCTGCCTTCAGGACACTTAAAACTATTAATTAATGGTAAAATAACAATTGCTACCTTTCTTTGAGTACTTCCTGGACGCCAGGCTCTGAGCTCATCACTTTATTTTCCATAAAGCAACTCTAAGACGCGATCGATATTTATACTCTGATTTTACACAGGAGTTTTAAAAAGTTCAGACCACCTGTTTGAAGCTACCTTTTCATACATAACTCCAGCAAGTGTGAACACATTATAAAGTTCATGGCCTTATTTATTAATAAAGAGATAAATAAATGTATTTTCTGTACAAAGAAGCAACGTATACCTTAGGCTAGAATAGTCAGCTATAGGTATCAGATTATTTGAGAGACAATCAGTTTTCAAAGATTCTGTTCCTTAGTCTCCATGATTGTGAAGCCATATATGGCATATGTTATAATTTTTTTATCAGGAAGCTGTGGTATTTGTACTTGGACAGAGGCTTGAAAATTATCTGGTTTAGTCATTTTCTCTCATTTTAAAGAAGGGAAAACACCCAGAGATTTGAAGTAACTTGGACAATATTGTGTCCTCTTTGGGAGCAAAGCCAGAACTGGAGTCCAGGTATCTCTGCTCCCCACGCAGGTCATTTGCGCCTTGCCCCTCGGTACTTCTTAGTGGAAAATCATCAATAGCATTTATAACTTGAAATTACATTTAGATACATACAGCAGAATTACAAAATCTCATATACGCAGCAGTAAGTGTTTCTGGATATGGATAAGGGTCATTTATTTTATGAGCTCTTTCCCACTCATTTGGAAGAACTTTCCGTGATGGAAAGATCTTGTGCTTAATCGTGAAAACTTCATGCTAAAAGCTTACTCTGTAGAATTGCAGCACTGCAAAGGAATATGACAGCCTGTCTAGTTTAGCTTCCTCCAAGTTAAATTAAAAACCACTGGAGACAGGTAATCTCTTAGGTCTTTAAAGAGATTGCCCACCTACCTTTTGTAACCTGTTCAAATATTTGCATCCCCTCACTCTCAAAAATTATCCTTTTTAAATCTTTAGTGCAATTCTAGCTTAGTCTTGCCAAACACTCGAAAGATAAGGAGGACAGATATTCCTTTATACTGTTGACCTTAAGATTAATGGGCTTCAGTAATATATATTGTACTAGGATTTAAAAAGAATTGTAGAATTTAAACCCACCATAAAAACTGTGGCCTTAATTACTAAGCCATGTAGATAAACTCGTTTATAATATAAAATGACAGCACGTGCTTGGACTAATAGAGTCAGTGGCCTGTAGACCCTGGGTTGTTTGAGAACTTAGAAGTCTGGGGGCCAATTCTGCTTTGTCATTTTCTTAGGTGTCATAGTGCCTTCAAAATATACTCACCACTTCCTCCCGCTTGGTCTTGTCTGTTGCTGGCCAAGCTTCCAGAGGCAGGTCAGGAAGCATGGGGGGCAGGGGCTGCATGGGGAACAGCGGGGGCAGAGGTGGCTGAGGCGGCAGGGGCTGGATGGGGTGCACGGGTGGCTGGGGCTGGATGGGCTGGTGAGGCTGCGGCTGGACGGGCTGGGGCTGGAAGGGCTGCTGGGCGGGCGGAAGGAGGTTTGGCTGGTGGTGTTGGGTTGGAGTCATGGAGTGGTGGCCGGGAACTGGCATCATTGGTTGCTGGGGGACCACGGGCTGCTGAGCTGGCACCATGGGGATGTGGTGATGAGGCTGTAGGGCGTGATTCGGGGGGTTCTGCTGGGACAGCACGGGAATGATTTGGTGGTGCAGCCATCCACCCATGGGTTCGTAACCATAGGAAGGGTACTGGTGAGAAACAAAGAGTCAGGTTTACCATCGGCTCCTTTGACTTCCAACTGGAGAAGTAGCAATGTTTTCTTTGTCATTATGGCGATATGAGGATTTATTCATCTCTAATCGTGTACACAGATAGGATCTTATACAAACTAGATTTCCCGTCAGTGTCAGTATGTGGCATAGATATGTTATTTCACTTAAAGGGAATTGAAATGCATGCTTAATATTTTAAGGGAATAAAGAACAGAATAGCTACATACCGGCTGCCTTATCATGTTCTGGTACCACTTAATGGGAGTAAGCACCTTGAGAGAAAGAGACATTAGAATGCATTTATTTTAATTTAATTATGTGAAATGTAGATTCAATAATGCAGTCCTGCCAATATTAATAGCCTGAAAATATGAGTTCTACAGAGGAAAGAATAAGGTACATATTTGTCAGGTGACTTCGACGTGTTAGGCACTACGTGACATCCCTCACACACATTTTTCTCGTTTTCTCACACGCTCTGAGGCAAGTATCATCACCTTCGCTTTCACAGACAAGGTCATGGAGAGTTAAAGAGGTTTGTGAGCTCGGCTGAGGCACAAAAGTAGTAATTCCGTTTAATTCCACAGCTCCTGCTCTTCTTTGCAAGAACGAAACAAAACAGTTAATGTGACTTAACATTAATCATATTCTATTTTGATTTGATGTCACAATGGAAAAATAAAAGAGGCAGAAACACTGTCTCTCATGCTAGAAACACAGGTTTTCTGGTCAAATAGGTCAACCTTTTAAGGTTTAACAGAAAATCTTGCCTCAAATTGCCATTAACATTTTTCCTCAGCTTTATGAGTAAACAGACTCACACTTTGTCATCTGAACCTATGAGAGATGGAAGAGTTTCGTCCCTTTCTGTACAGTAAACACTTGGGTCACTGCAGGTCGAGAGACTGTGTCATACAGTAGTATAGATTTGATATCGATGCAACAAACAATCATGAACCTCGCTCAAATTATATTTGATGAACCGCCTTTTCTATTGCTTTACTATTTTGTTCCCCAGACAGTATTTTGAAGTGTGGGTGTTATGATTATTCCCCTTTCGCAGAGAAAGAAACCAAAGTTCCAGAGAGAGAAAATGATTTGCCCCAGGTGACATAGGTAGTATGCTTTCCATTGCTCTGCAGAATGTCACATAGACCCCTTGATCACAAATGAGGGAGGCACATAGAGTGAACATCTTAGAATCAAGAGTTTTCTAGCTTGAAAGGATCTGAAGTCACACCTTCCCCGATTTCCCACATTTTATGGGCTAGGATAGAATAAACCTGTTCAGCCAGAGTTCACCTTCTGCCCTTCCATGCCACCCCCTGACTGCTTGTTTCTGATGGATAACTTTATAGCTGTGTGAGGAGGAGAAACTGAGTCAGAGAGGCAGGGGTGTGCTGGTAGGGCTTAAACGAGGAAGCCAGTAGTGGGAACTGAAAAAGAGGGACTGAGAAACATCTGGAATGAAGAATCAACACTATTCTTTACAGAGCTCGGGGCATTGTTAACTTAAACAATGGTCAAAATTAGTAAAGAGAAAAATTACCTCATAGCTGAAGTTGATATAACCAGGGTGCCCAGGATGAGGTGGTAGCTTTTATAGGGAAGGGGAAAGGAGAAGAAAAAGAAAGAGAGAGAGAGGGAGAGAAGAGAGAGAGGGAGAGAGGAAGAGATTAAGTCAATATGCAATTGTTCACATTAGGGAGACTGAAGCTACTTTTTAAAACTCTATATAGTGCAGAATATATTTGGGGTCTACTTTGAGCTTGAACATGTACACTGTGTAGGAGAGGAGCCCTCTTATTTTAAAGGGGTTCAGACCAACTGAAAGATTTTCCCGGAGGTCTCAGTCTCATGGTGGGAGACCTGGAGGCAGGAACCAGCACACATTTATTTTCCAGTGATCTCGGGACGACACCCCTCCATCCGTGTTGTCAATGAATCCTGCTCTGTCCCACCCACCATTTTTACTTCTTGGAGAAACTCACTCCATGTTGGGAAGAGAGATACGTTTCTCTTACACAATTACAAAATACCAACAAGAAGAGAATTGTCTTGCCATCCTTCCCTTATGGATCAGGAGGTGGAGAAGTGCTTAACTAGCAAAGAGATTCCTCGTAATTGGCATGCAAAGTAAATAACGCATCTACAACAACCAAAGAAATAACTACATGTGAATTATTGATGAATATGAGAACCAGATGGGTGAGGTGAAGTGGAAACGTTATCTATCCTGTGGAAAATGAAAGGGTTGATTTATGAAGCTTAGGCTAGTTCTTTTTATTGCTCTGTCACTGTGTTATGGCAGAAACATTGAGAAGTTCAAAGTATAAGCAACCCGAATAATTATCTAAACCAAGACTGTCTGTCCTGTCCAAAGTGGAGGCCAAGGAACCGACATCTGCGCTGTGGGGCTCTGGTCAGCCCCGGAAGGGGGACAGGAGAGAATCATGCAGAACGCCTCCCTCAAACACTGAGCTTTTAAAGGCTCTATTCTTTTTAAATGCTGGTATTTGTGGAGACGGTTAATTCTCTCATCTGAGTGTGAATTATTTTAATCAAGTAACTGCTTTTCTATACCTTCCTGATGGAAGCCCTCGGAGAGTAGGGGCGTTGAGCTGAGCAGTGTGAAAAGGGCTGAACTTGTAATGCGGAGGCCCCTCGGGGGACTAGGAAATGTCATGATGCAGGGAGTCAGGAAAGCAGAGCACAGACCCTTGGTCTTGGGGGCGAGAGAGGAAGACAGGAGGCAGATACGTAAGCTTGGCCAGCTTCTGGTTGTATCAACTGCTCTTCACGCCACTGAAAAGCAAGCGGATCCTGCTTTGCCTGCGTGTGCTCTAAGCTCTGTGTCTGGAGAGGATGGGTCGGACTCCCTGGTGCTTGGCACGTCTGAGTGTGAAATCTATCCGTGCGTAGTGGGCGCAGGTAGGGAAGTCACGTGCTTAGCGGGTGCACCTGAAGGTTGAGGCCTATGAGAACGGGCAGAGGGCTCCGGAAGGGAACCCTAACACAGAACTCGTGCTGTCTGAGGGATAACAGCAGCGCAGCTTGGAGAGCAGGAGGAGATTTGGATACTTGTGAGAAACTGGGTTTTAGAGAAAACTGGCATCTTGGTAGTATTTGCCTAAGGCTAAGTTAGCGCTTTCTCTGGAGGCTTTTCAAGGATCCCTTCCAGAAGGTTCCACCACCTACAGATGGGCAATGATATTTACAAGCTAATCGTTTCAATGGAATCTCCTGGGGTGTTTGTTAAAATGCCGAGACTCGAGCCCCACCCCCTTTGTACTGAATCAGAATCTTGGGCAGAGGCATCTGAGAATCTCTTTTTTAAATAACAAGCTCTTCAAAGTGTTTTTTAAACCCCAAAATGCTCAAGGACCTCTGACCTTACTTATACTGTTTTAAACCCTGAGGTTTACCAACTGTGGGGCCGATTTTTATTTCCAAGCTTGTGAAATTGGACATTGACTTATACAGGGGGTGTTTTACTCACGGGCATAGCGAAGGCTGCTCCCAGGAGGCAGGCAAACAAAATCCAGGTCCCCATTTCTTGATGGCCCTGAAATATGTCAACACACACTTTTCTTATCTCTTCTCAAAATCGAACATTATGAATGCTCCAGAAAACTCACAGAATCCATGTTAGTCTGGTGCTAGTGAAAAGGGTGGGACTGTTCTTTGGGAGGTCACTTCGTCCATACTGGCTTTCAGTTCTGAGCCTATTTCATTGTTTCTGGAATCACAGTAGTGATAGAGATGCTTTTCATTTAGATTGAGAGCTACACAAGCTGTAAGGACGTGAATAATCTCTCATCGTATAATTTGTCATGCCATTTCTCTGTACCCATACAGCTTGCAGGATCACAGACGCTAAGTGTAGCTTATAATTAATGATGAAAAGAATAGAGTTGGCTCTGAAAGTTGCAGAAATCATCCAGGTACACAGTATTTTATAGTTTTAGAAACAGGAGACATAGTAATGTTTTTTTGTTTGTTTGTTTTTTGTTTGTTTGTTTTTTCTTGGTACAGTGCACTTGAGCATTGCTACCGTTAAAAACAGAGATTTGATCATCTGAAGAAAGACATTAATTTGTCAAAATATAGTAAGGAAGGAGTGGATTTTAGTTCCAGATATTCCCACCAGTAAAGACTTCACATAAGACCTTCAGATGATAGCTCTGAGCTCCAGATGCGGAGCAGAGGGTGTGGTTGAATGGACGGGAGAGAGGATGGTGTTACCATTCTGTGATTAGTCCGTGAATTTTGAAGACATATACTTAAAAGATTTCTTATTTACTCAATGGCATCTTCCTTTTGTATGACACACCGGCACAGTAATTATTCTATAAGTAAGACCCTTGGGGCATGAAGCCAAACAGGCCATTCTAAAATATGCATTTTGCTTTGTGGTGCATAGTACTGACTAACTTTGAAAACTGCCTGAGGAAAGACCTTAAATTTTGGCTATGGAAAGTACACTGACAAATTTTTTAAAGTTTGAATTAATGAGAAAAAACATTCAGTTGATGGTTCTATATGATGATATTAAATAAAATGTTTTCAAATTAGTGGATCAGACTGTTAAAAATAATTTTATCTTAATCGATAAATAATTAAAATAAATATTTAGTTGTGAAATTTGGCCTCCAAAAGTGCTTTGGGATTTTGGAACTAAATCTTAAAGAAATACAGACATGTTGCTGCATTAGAAAGTAAAAGAATCCATTTAATAATCAGAGTCTAATTTAATTATGGTCCAACTGAAGAAAAAAATGAATATTAACAGCATGAAATATTGGAAATACAGAATACATTCACATTATTTGAACATGAAATGTAGAAAAAGAAATAAGCACAATAGAAAGGATTCCAAATTATGAATAAAAATCCACATACCTTTGGATATATGTATTCAGAGGAGGTTTCTGTCTCAAACTCAGGGATGCTTGATCCGTTAGATTTCTTCCAACCAAGAGCACAATTTATATCATTCACGACACCTAGAACAACCAATCCGGCTTCTGGAGGAAAAATGTGTTGAGTACAACTGAAAATCCCTGTATCATGACTTTTTAAAAGCTGTGATCAAACATAAGTCTGTATGTTGTGATTAGTGTATATAGTCTTTCATTATGGGCAATAATAGGTTTAACAGGCAAAAAATTTTATCGTGCTGTTTTTAAGTCAGCATGTAAGTTGATTGCACATGCTGATATATTCAGATTTACTTTTAAGAAGTGGCTATGTCATTGTCTGTTCCTTGGTTCTAGCAAACCTAACATTATTCTTTGTGAAAAAAAAAAAAGTTAGATGGTTGAGCCTCTCTAGTGAAATCAAGATGTCCTCTAGGGTTCCCCAGCCCTTTTACCTCAAGATAAATTGATTCAAACCCCCATTCTGGTAAAACCTCAAAGCTCTCCTCAATATTTCTCTGAGGGATTATAATTTTGGGTTCACCACTGCTCTGTTTTCTACTCTCATTAAAGGCATCTTCTCTGTTGTCTGTTGCCATTTTTTAAAGTCACCATTCTGGTGTGCACCAAAAGAGGGAACGAAGTTCCTTCTCTTTGTTCCCATCCTGCAACCCATCTGCCATCTAAGCGATCATGAACTTGAGCTTATCACAGTAGCAAAACTTTTACCGATGATCTGAATGAAAGACAAGGCAAGGAACATAACACAACACCAGACCTCACACTTAAAAATGTATTTTGATTCTTGCAAACAAATATGTATCAAAGAAGGGACATTGCCCTGGCTCCCCCATCCCACAGAGCAACTCAGTCTTTCTCAGTATGACAGCCCTTCTTTGCCCACATCCTTTTGGCTCAAACCCACTTTCTCTTATAAGCAAGTCCAGATTCCTCTCTCTCTCTCTCTCTCTTTTTCACAGCCTCCAAATTGTCCCTTTAGTTGCATTGTCCCCATGTTCTCAGCAGCCTCACCTTTGCCCAAATGACAACCAAAGCCCTTCTCCTTCTAAAAGGACCTCTGAACTAGCTATTAAATTCATGTCTTTCACTCTTCTACTTTAGCAAAGCATATGTATTTTTTTTCTTTTATTACAGAATTGGATCAATTAAAAAGAAAATGTGTATCGAGTGGTAAGAGGCAGCTGATGAGTTGTCTATTAATATTAGATCGATAAAGGAAATACTGATTATATATCCAGCTACTATTGGTGGTATAGCCCGATCTCTTTGACTACTTCAGTAATATTTTTACATGTTTGTGTGTGTGTGTGTGTATACACACATACACACACACACATATACATATATTTATATATATATATACACATATATTTATAAATTTATTTATATATAGATGCTCCACATTGGCTGAATTAAACTCAAGGAGAAAACATCCATGAACGGCAATGTAGCATTATTAAGAGCTAGAGCTTAGACTTACATGGGTCCTGACTTCAGCTTCACCAAGGATTGAGGGACCACTGACATGACATTTAGCCTATCTGAGCCTCAGTTTCCTCATCATTGAAATGAGGATAATTATAGAACCTACCTAAGAGGATTAATGTGAAAGCGAAATAAGAGACATCTCTGGGGGAAATGAAAAGGTATCACAGTAAATGTTTTAAAAATGCTAATAAGTAAGATTCTAAGAGAATTTGGGGGACTAAATTATTAGCAAATTAATAACCCTCATGGAGAAAGGTAGACCTTTCAGTCAGAGAAAAAGAAATTGCAAAGAAGATAGTGGAAGGTTCTAACAGGTAAAACATATGAATGAAAGCGAGCGTAGAATATGGTTCTAAAAGCCAGTTGTGTTCAGGATTTGAATTTATATATGAATATATTTATTGGTGAATCGTATATCAGAGGCAAGAAAGATTGTCTTCGAAGGAAGTTGCAAAAGGAATTTTAGGAGAATTGACGTCAGGTTACTTGCAGGGGGAGGAGAGGGAGTAAGCAGTGATGGAGAGAGAGGGAGGAAAATGTAGTCACATTATATTCTTTTTCAGTCTTTTCCCCATTTTGTTTAATTAAATATATCAGAGTGCCTGAAAAAGATTCAGGACATATTTTCCCTCCAAAATTGTGTCTAATCTCTACTAATTAAGTCATTGGTGAACCACTAGTGGCGTTACAGTTTTACAAGATTTCTCTCATTACTTTGTCTCATCTTTCAAGAATAGAGTGTCGTATACTTGGCCACAAAGATCAACAGAACGATCCCTTACTGTAGTATTGATTTCTCTAGTCAACTAGATAGTGAGATGTTACCAGTTCACTGTGAATCATTGTTCAGGCTTTGATGGCAAATACAACAGAAATACGATAGAAATGATTTGGTTCTTTCTAGTTATTTTCCCTCACTACATCCTGAGTCATAGGATAGACCCTATTAAAATATGGATCTCTCTGTTTGAAATCTCTTTCACTAATTTAGGTCCCACATATATAGTTTAAAAGTTGCTCAATGTTTGCGGGGGGAACCACAAAATTTAAATTGAAAACATCTCACTACCTAGTTGACTAGAGAAATCAATACTACAGTAAGGGATCGTTCTGTTGATCTTTGCGGCCAAATATACGACACTCTATTCTTGAAAGATGAGACAAAGTAATGAGATAAATCTTGTAAAACTGTAACACCACTAGTAGTTCACCAATTTTTATGAACAATTATTTCATTTATAAGAAAGGTGACTTTATAAACAAAAACAGAATTTAGTAGATGGACTACTTATTTTGATTTATACAGGCTATAACATTTCTGAAATATTTGTATTTTTATTTCTGGCTCTTCAACGTCAAATATTTTCTTTTTTTAAAAAAAATCATTATTTCTGAAATAGATTGTAAGTGTAAAATAGTTTCCTCAATGGCAATATTTCTGGAATAACTGTGACAATACGACCCTAAAACGTGCCTTCATTCACTTAGGTATTTGTTCCAAATACATATGTTGAATACCTATGAACCTGAGACCATTTCTGTTACTATAGGGACAAATACACACATAGATCTATTAGTTTCTAAAGGCTTTTCTCCAAAATGATGAGTAAATAAATGCCCTTATAAATGCTAAGTGGGAAGGAAGAGAGTCCAAGAAAGGATTATAAAAATATCACATTCAGGGCACATTTTGGCCCAGAAACAGCTGCTCTAAGTCCCCCTGAGGCTTTGTAGGACCAAGCTGCTCTGTAAAACATGCAGTTCACGTGGCAGGACCTGAGGTGGGAAGCCTCCTACTCTTTGTGGGACAAATCAAGAACCAGATGGTTCTTGCCTGCCAGTGATTGGAAAAGAGGAAAACATGGGTTAATCGCAAGAAACAAGAATCTGACCCACTGTCGTTATATGACTTGCTTTAGCCCAATCAAATACTTTTAATAAAGAGAATCCATGATAGTCAAGAGCCGAAGAAGTCTTGAGCTCTGAGAGGAAGTGTGTCTAAAATGTGTTCACCTCTTGGAATGACTGATCTCAGACAAATAGTAGGCACTCGACAACAACAACGAATTATATATATTTATTTGTGTGTGTTGTGCTTTGTAATTTTAAAAAAGTTCTTTTGCCCATTTTTTATACTAGTTATTCTTTTCCTTGACTTGCAGCTCATCACATTTTGCTGTTCCCATGTTGCTTATGCTAGTAACTTCTCCTCCTTCTAATTTGCTGCTTAATTTACAGTGTGCTAGAAAATCATACGCCCAAGCTTGTTGGAAGTATGCGTACACCGCAAGAGATGCTGTAAGCGTTTTTGGCCCTGGTGGCTCCCTTGCAAGAAAAACTCAAAAATTTCAGTCTTGTGACATTGATTTTTGACTGCTGGAAGGATATTTTGTTTTGTTTTGGGGTTCCCCCCTTTGTTTAACTTTCTGTTTTAGCAGTGGTGGAGGTATATGGGTGATCTTTGGAGAAGTCAGGTGTTATGAGTTCCAGAAGCCTTTCTCATCATCAATAAATAGAGGCTCAATTCTTGAATCTTCTTTTAAAAGCAGGTCCAGGATTGTCCAATATTCTGGAATTGTTCCAAGAGTGAGTATTCTTAAGTAACTGGAGTCAAAGTCAACCTGTAGACATCCGCTTATAAGAAAATATGATCTCAGCTAGCTTTTGCTGGAGTGGATTTGTGCCCTTGTCAGAACTCAGATACACCACCACCCATTGATTCTGATAAACAAACTGACTTCCTTTGCAACCCTTGAAAGTCAACTATTACATTTTATACCTCCTTGAGAGCTCTTTGATACCCAGAAAAATGTCTTTTACAAAGTAGGCGCTAGATAAATGTGCCAATTAATGAAAATGTAGAGAAGTTATCCATGACGTTATGAAAATACAAAAAATGTCCTTGATCTATGTAGATCCTCCATAGACAGAGAAATCTTGCAGTGATTTAGATGGACCTTTTAAATGGCCTCTGATAGGGACTGAAGGAGATGCTACAAAAGGTTTAGAATCCATTATCCTAACATCTTTATTATACTTGGCTCTGACCTACTAGTTCAAACTGTAATATACTACAAGCAGATATACTATGATGTATGTACCTGATTTTTTTTTTATTCGTGACCGAGTCTATTTGCTTGACATAATAAAGCTTTATGATTATTATTAGATTCTTAGGCTTCTAGAATCACTTCAACCCAAGGAGTAATTTGAAAAGAATAACAGCTCTTCCACATTCTCATACTTTTTTGATGGCAAACCATCAGTGCCTATTCTAGAATACATTGGGGAATCAACTGTGTTTTCTGGCCAGTTGTTCGAAACTGTGAAAAAAAAGAGGGATCTTCTACTGGCTAATGACATTTAGTAAGTGAGTAGACTTGGGACAAGAAGCCTAAGAAAAGTAGGAACAGAGGTAGGAAACCAGAAAGAAGAAACGCCCATGTAAGAAGGGGGAAACGCATTGCGATAGTATTCAAGGTGGTGATCAAAGGTGGTGCCAGGCTCAGTGAGCCCCACGTTTGCTGAAAAGAGGAAACCTATTAATGAAGCAATAGGAAAGAAAACAGCTGTGCAGTAAAGGGAGCTGGTCCTAGGGTCACAAGGCCTGAACGTGTCCCTCATAGGCCAACACGGCAATGTAACTTTAAGCACTTAGTATATGCCTAACAGTCATTGTTGAGCACTTAGTGTATGCGTAATGCAGTCTTTGGCCTTGGAGTATAAGGATGAATGGGACCGTAGTCCAGTTCTCAAACTGCTCATGACCTCTAGCAGCGTTGTCCACTTTGAGTTGGGGCGGAGGATGCTGGGAGTGGCTGTTGGAACAAATCATCCGTCTCACCGTCAGGAAGCTGACATGCTCTCTGCTCCGTTTGTGGATGAGAAGGGAGGAGAGGGACAGTAGTGACACTGGAAGGCTTCAGGGGCTGTGGTAAAGGCTGGCCATCTGGAGTTTTCCCAGAGTTCCTGGCTGGATTGGGAAGGGGGTACTAACTGTATGTAGGACCACTTCGGTCTTTGTCCTGCAGTCCTATACTTTCTCCTTCTGCAGTGATTGTGCATTAACTGATAGCACACACTGAGTCATCAGGGGAAGATTAAATTATAGCCACTGCCTGCCATTTTTGAGGGCAGTATAAAGTAGGTAGAGGTGTTTAGGAACTAACCCGTAAAACAATGTCTACCAATAAGCGGCTGGTTAAAATCAAGTCTGCCACATATAATATTCAAAATGAGGATGTCGGTCTGTATTTATTAACATAGAAAGATTTTTGTGACACACAGTTAAGTGGCAAAATAGACTTTTAATGTGTTCTTTCTCTAAAATGATCTTCTTCCTCCCTTCCTTCCTTCTTTTCTCCGCCTCCTTCCCTCCCTCCCTCTCTATTCCTTTCTCTTCACTGGGGAGACAGCCACCAAAATATGAATGGTTGTTATCTAAGGGACTCATTCCTGCAGGTTTCTGAGAGGCCACGTTTTATTTTATTTCTGTGAATGGAACAAATGCAAGGGAGACACAAGAAGTTTGGGAACATAATATTTCTCATTCAAGGTCAGCAAGAGGGACGAGTAAGCGATACTACTAGAGTTCCCATAGCTCTGGGTTTATTTAATGTTCATTCTCATGGAGAAAAATCTGAACAGAAAATCAGAGACCAAAAAAATTACATTTTTAAAAAAGGGATAGGGTCCCTTTTAGGTCAACTAGTAGAAAATATCTTAATAATATAAGCAGTCACAGAAAGAGTTCATACAGCTTGTAATTTGAAAGATCTGTAAGCATTTTCTAAATATCTGGTGGAGCAATTTTCAATAAGGGAAATTATATGCAGATGGATAGTGTGTTGTTTGGCTTATAATTAACTGGTAACTGTTAGAAGCGAAAACATTACATCTGTGTTAACAGAGATAACACGATAATGTGAAAACAAGCTTTTTAAAAAAAATTCTGCTTATTAAGCGAAATACGTCGAAGTAAGTTGCCCTTTCCCACTGGGGTTCAGTGCACACATGCACAGATGGGTGTTTTCTCTACACGAGCATGTGCTATGGTGGCGAGAACTCGTCCCTGGCAGGACAGGCTAGGTCAGCGTTGTGCGTGGGCCGTTGACCCGTGATGCTGGACCCTAGCCAGTGTGTTTGACTCTTTTGTCCCCTTACCTTACTACCTGGAAAATGGCAAAATGTCCGTAGGGGGAGGCTAGTAATGCCACTCAACATACGTTTGACTCTTCTTAAACATGATTTTCAGTATTAAGGGTGACAATTTTAGTAATTACTCAAAGAGGAAATATGCAAATTTAAAGAAACACAGGCAATAGTTTGCCACCAAAAATGTTGGAAACTATCGTACTCAGATATATGATGCGCAGAGTTTTTTCTGTTGTTCTTGGACAGAAAACTCTTATGTTGTTACACTTTAGTAGGAGAACTTTCATCTTCATCTCTTACAGAGCTGCCCACAGGGACAGAAATAAAAAATGTCAGAATAACATTTTCATATGATCTGCTAATTCTACAGGGAACAAGAAACATATGATGGGACGTAAGTACCAGCAATGTCACCGGTTCCGGCAGGGTTGTCATTCCCGGTGACCATTCCAGTTATTATTTTAGTTACTGGCCCCTCAATCGTGCACAGAGCCCCGAGCAGCTCTTCAGTTAGAATCTTCATCACATCCCTAAATTATATAAAATTCAGTGAGAGTAGCTGAGAATTATTTCTAAATCTCTATTAAATAATCACATCATGAATCATACGTCTGCTTGAAGTATTAAGTAGATCTGCAACTGATACAATTCTGAGGGATGAAATAAATCAGGAAAAAAGGCCAGAAGGTAATTTAATTCTATTCACATACATTTCATTATAGACAATTTTTATTTGAAATGAAATTAAACAGATGCAATATCCTGTCACAGAATTTTGTGGAGTGAGTGCAAGTTTGTTCTAATCATAGATGACATTTTACTGTTAACATGGTAATGCTAGCATAGCTTTAGAGTCATAAGACCTCTGCTTCTTAAAATCTTACCTAGTACATCATCTTCATCTTGCTCTTAAGAGAATCATAGACATGTGCTTTGTCTGTTCTCAATAGCATTCCACACACATCCAGAAATTTTAAATCATTAGGATAAAATATTTATTGAGATTCTGTAATATCCAAGGCATAAGACATATAAATATATGGCATGATATTCATAAAATACAATATTATTCAGCCATTAGAAAAGGAACGAGGTACTGACACACGAGGTACGACATGGATGAACCTTGGGAGCATCACGCTAAGTGAAAGAAGCCAGACACAAAAGACCACATGTTGTATGGTTTCATTTCTAGAAAATGCCCAGACGAGACAAATCCATAGAGACAGAAAGTAGATTCATGGTCGCTGTGGGTTGGCGGAGAGGGGAATAGGGAGTGACTGCTAATGGGCTTGGATTTTTTAGGGGATGATGGAAACGTGGTTGGAAAATGGATCTCTGAGAACCTCTCCTGCAGGGTTTCTCGCTGTTAGCGCTCTTGGCATTTGGGGCTGGATCCTTCTTTGTGATGGGGGTTCTGCGCACTGGAAGATGTTGAGCTGGGTTCCTGGCCTCCACCCACTAGATAACCAGTGGCATCTCTCCCCTCAGTCGTGACAACCAAAAACGTCTCTGCACTTGACCATATGTTCCTTGGAGGACAAAATTGCTCCCAGCTTAGAACCACAGATCTGTAGTTTCCTAAGCATCGAGCTGGTGTAGGGATGTAGGTAGGGGGTGAGGGTCTTTCATATGGAAAGACCACTGTTTCAGGGGCTCTGAAGGTACAGACATTGAAACCTGAGTTCTCAAGTCTGTGATTTCTTTTTAAAAATAGTGAAGAGATGAATAGGAAAAAGAAGATTTAGATAAAACTATTGTTCAAAAAATATCTGGTGGGAAAAATCATTTTTCAGGTTAATAAAAAACATTGAAATGTTTTATTTCAAAAGCAAAATCAAATGGTCTATGCCAGTGGTCTCTACTTTTATTATTATAAAGGATTAGAACCAAGGTGCCAATAATTCGGAAAGTATATAAATTTGAATTTGGCATGTCCGAAGCTAGAACCGTAAAACTGTATTAATGGTTCTCAAAGAGTTTTGCTTAACTCAGCTTTAAAATCAAGTCTGCAGAATATAAACACCCCTTGAGCAGCAAAAAAGAAGCATGAGATTTGATTTGTACCGTGGCTAACAAAAACAAGTGGGCAATCACAGCTTAATCATATCCTACTAATCTAACTTAGTCTGAGGAATGAAAGAGAGGAAGCGCGTGGGTTTAGAAATACGTACATTTCAGAGGCAGTTTTTAAGTGTGACCTCTTTTCTCTTCAGAAATGCGTGAGTGGAGGAGACCCTCAGTTGCCTCCCTGGTAACTCATTTATAAACAAACAGATTGAAGGAAATTGTGTCGATGGTCTGTTCTGCTTCTCAGGATCTGCCCCATTCAGAGTGGGAATCTTTAAATTATCGAGGCAATAAGTGGCGTATTTCCTGCTCTCAACTTTAAGGACGTGTTTTCTTGAACTGCCTTAGTCTGCGTAGCCTTGACTAGGCTAGGACTTGACACCCTGTGTATGGCAATGCTGTCAGACTAAAGTTAGTAAACTCGAATTGTGTTTATAAGTAGGCTCGCATTACACAGTGGCTTCTCCGCAAATAGAAAATGTAAATTTTCCTATTTCTCATAGACTTTAGCAGTTGCAGAATATTGCTTTTAGCTCTTGTTTATATCAGAGATATTACTGAGTACCTCAAACTCAGGCTGGCTTACATCTATTAAAAGGGTCACGTTCCAAGGATGTTTTCAAGATTTAAAGGTTGCATGTTTGCAAGATGTTTTCGTCAACCTATTCTCCCACCGTGTCAGGACGTAGAACCGACAGAGCATCTGAAGGAGGCTGGGTCAAACACATCAGCCCTAACATTGGGTGAGAAGGATACTTCTGGAAAAAAAAAACCTGTGTGGTAGTTCAGTTGGACCACCTGTTCTCACTCAGTTGTTTACAGCAGGGGTCTGCAACCCCCGGGTCGTGGACCAGTACTGGTCCGTGTCCTGTTAGGAACCGGGCCACAGAGCAGGGGGTGAGCAAGCTTCATCTGTGTTTGCAGCCGCTCCCCAGCGCCTGGATCACCACCTCAGATCATCAGGCATTAGAGTCTCACGGGAGCGCCGGTCCCTGGTGCCAAAGAGGTTGGAGACCACTGCGTTAGAGCGTTGTTGTGGGATCGATGAAATGGACTAATGCAAGCACGTGTTTACCCATAGCAAGTGATTAACAAACTTGGAGCTTAGCATTGTGATCATTTTCTAGCAAAAGTGCACAAGCTGTGGCCAAGGAATATTGGGTCTCTTCACAAAATGCTTCTTGCCATTTTTAATAACGTGAGTTTAGAAGAAATGGGTCTCGATGCAGACTACACTTTAGAACCACTTGGGTAGCTTTTAAGTAATATTCACGTTTGGGTCCCATTCCACCTAGCTTCTGATTTTATTGGTCTGAGCAGTGATTCCAATTCTTACTATATTTTTGAATCACCAGGAGAGGTTTTACAAATATCGATGGCCAGGTGCCACCTTCAGAAATTAGATTTCAGCCATGCTTGAGATCAATGGGATACAATCTATTTCACCTTATGAATGAATTATTGTGTATGTCTCTTAGACTTTTACTGTATATAAAAAGCTGTAGTTTTATCAACCTTATCCAAATCAGTGGATTTTGTCTTCTAAGTGAATTTCCATTCAGTGCCATGGGGCATTAAGAACACTCAACACAATGGCATTTGCAATTGATTATAAAGACATAAGACCAGACCCACAGAGTTTTAGCATGACGGCAAACCCACGGTGAGCACTCAGAAAACGTTTGCTGATTATGGACAAAAAAGTGCTCTTCATGGTCTCTTGGTTTAGCCACGAGTATTTCATTTCAAAGTATCTTACAGAGTCCACATGAGGCTGCTACAATATCGCTTCGATGAATGGGGTGCATTTCATGAACCACCGTCTAAGTGGGCTACTTGGGGTGTGGCCGTTTTGATTTTTACTTCCTCCGAATATAAGGTTTTGTTCATTTAATCAAACAAATCCAGTTGTTTTGCTGTTCTAGAGACATATTATTTGTGTGGCCAAAAATCCCGTTTGCAGACGCCACACCACAACTAGATCTGAATGTGGAGAGCAGCCCAGAAAACAAGTGCTAATTGAATCAACTGCTAAGGTTACCGGTGACAAACCAGTGTGACCTCCATCACCGGGTTCAGTTAAGTGACCCTGCGGGCAAGGAACTGGAGTTATTCCAGTATCATTTCCTTCATCCACCAAAACACTCATCTTCATGACTGATGAAATAATAACAATGTCAAATTTAAGGCATATTTTGTTCATCTCGATTTTCTGTATGTCCTTTTTTCTGAATGCAAACATAGTATATGTTTGTAAATGAATTCAAACAACATAGAGATGCATTAGGCAGGATGTCAAAGTCCCTAAGAATTCCATCCTCAAGCGGTGGCTGCCAGGAAGAAAGCAACATGACTTGAGCTCAAAGTCTCGCTTGGACTTCCAGCCACTTCTCCCCAAGAGTAACCCCTAATCTGCCTTTTCGTAGCACAGATGGGTTTTGCCTATTTGTATAATTTGCATTAATGGTTTCATAAAGTATGTTCTCTTTTGTCAGACTTCACTTGCTACACAGGACATCTGTGGGATTCTTGCATATTGTGGTAGGTGGTTGGAATGTGTTTATTCTTATTGCTACGTAGTATTCCATTGTGTGGATATACCACGATTTATCCATTCTACTGTGATAAACATTTACGTAGTTTATAGTTTCCGTTTATTGCAAATAACTCTGCTATGAACATTCTAGCACACATCCGTTGGTGAACATATGCTTGCATTTCTCTTGTTTTTATTGTCGACATTTTTTTTTGCTATCAGAGATGGTGTTGACGTGAATATCTTTGCAAATGTATCTCACACCTTTCGTAATATTTCTATAAAATACATTTTTAGAATTGCTGGGTCACGTAGTACACACGATTTGAGCAGATATGGCAGAACTGCTCTCTGAAAACATTTTGACTTTTGAGCTTGGTCTGTACCCCAAGCAACCCATAGCGGCTACATCCCTTTGCTATTGTCATTATCTGTGACGCAAATGCTGCTCTTGTGTCTTCTGGACTACAAGGCAAAGCTAATGAAAACCAGAATCTTCTTTCTGGCCTGTTTCAAATACTCCCTAGTGGGCTAGTGCCTCTCTCATGTGTCCACAGAAGGACAAAATGTAAAATGACCTAGTGTCCCAGGATGTCAGGGCATAGTGTAAAAGCACCAGCTGAACCCGAATAAATTGATGCTATAAGAAGATGCACCAAGTGGACCCCATAGCTCTAAGTGCCCTCCGCCCCAGGCTGAGATAACCTCATTTCCCAGGTAGGGATAGAGGTTTCTAATCTGGAAATAGAAGTCCTGTATCTTAGCATCAGGTGGCCCATTCAAAATGCCCTGTCATTGGGAGGCATCAGGCTAGGGCAGAGTTTCCAAACCTTGAAGGTCTTGACATTTAGGGTCAGATCATTGTTTGGAGGTGGTGGGGGGTGAGGGGAGGTCCTGTGCACGATAGGATTTTTGGCACCATCCCTGGCATCTATCCACTAGATGCCAGTAGTGTTCCACTTCTCTGTCGTGACAACCAAAAACTGCCTCCGGACATTGGGAGGTAGAATTACCTCCAGTTGAGGAGCGCTGGGTGACTGCTTACAGAGGCCCCTGGCTCTAAATCAGATTACATTTACTGTGTGACCTCAGGTGAAGTCCCTAAACTCTCTGTGCCTCAGCTGGCTCATCCGTAAAACACAGATGTTAATAGAAAGATTTACTTTCATTGGTTGTCACAAACATTAAATGATCATGTGAAGCAGATAGCAGTCTTTGGCACAAAATAAGTATTCGATGTCATTGGCTTTATTAGTCATAATATTTATTATTATTATTATTGAAAGCTGAGGCAGTGGAGAAAAGTATTCGCTTTCTGGAAAAGAATGTGGATAACGTGTATCTGAAAAACATCAAAGCCAGCGGGTTCGCAGCTCTTGGACGAGGCAGTGGGAAATGCGGAGAAAGCATTGAGTCGGACCTCTGTTCCTTCTCAAATTAGCATTTATGGAAACCAGAATTGGTGGAAAATGGACTTTGGCAGCAGAATTAGGCATTTTTAGGAACATGCTAAATCACTGTAGAGAACTATTTTGCTGTGTTTCTCTTGCTAATGTGAAATTACTAAACTTTCAATAGTTTGTTGAACACTTTAATTTTAAATAATAAAATATGTTCAGTGCTAACGCAGCCATATATTTTTCGATGTTATAGAATAGCAGATTTTATTTGTTAAGAGCTTTGTTGGGATGATTCTCCCCTACTGTCCCCTTCTCTCACCACAGGTCTAACTTAGATCAACTCAGATGGCAGGAAACGGTGTCTCCTTGTCAGTAGGACAGAGTGGCATCCTGGAGCGGGTTCCAGATGAGCACCGTGAGGCAAGGGCTGTGTGTTTGCAATGCTAAGTCACTTCTCCTTTTTGGGTCTCAGGTTCTCAGGCTTGTTCTGAGGAGTCTGAGGGATGCGAAGGGAGGTTCTGAAAAGAAAAACAAGAAAAGGAGGTGAGATTATGGCACATGCACTTAGAAGATACTCTGAGTTAGAATTTTCCATCTGCAGAACGTCTCAGTGTTCTCTTAGCTAGGGTTTATTGTGACTCTTTAAAACGGGGCTCACACGAACCACTTTCTCCCATTTATTTGGTCCTGGAACAGTTTGGGAGATCCTGCATTAAATAATTTATGAGTCCCTTGTATCCACAGAAATTTCCTGATTCCTTCTGTATGCCTTTTCTATCGCTGCTACAACAAGTCACCACAAACTCAGTGGCTAAAAACATACACACTTACTATCTTACAGCTCTGTAAGTTAGAAATCTGACACAAGTCTCACTGGACTCAAATCAAGGTGTCAACAGGGCTGCGCTCCTTCTGGAGGCTCGGGGAGAAGCCATTTCTTTGCCTTTTCTAGTTTTTAGAAGCCACCCATATTCCTTGGCTCATGGCACCCTACTTCCATCTTCAAAGCCAGAAATAATTGCATCTCTCTGACCACTTTTCTACAGACACATCTCCCTCGCCCTCTGAACTCTGCTGGAAAAGATTCTCCGACTTTAAAGGCCCATGTGTGTGCATGGGGCCCACCCAGATAATACAGGAGCCTTTTCCCATCTCTGGGGGGGGGGGCTATTATTCTGCCAACCACACTATCTGTCCCATTGGCTTCTCCATTTCCCAACACTGGAGGGTGTGGAGTGGTGTTCTGTAAAGCCAAGAAGTTCGCATGATTATCTTTCTTTTTCATTTGCTTCTGATCAACTCTTGCAGTATTGAATATCTATCTTGCAAACTCACGCAAAGAGCAATAAAAGTAGAGAACACAAGAGTAATTAAAACAAGGCTCCTGAACTGTTCTGTGCAGAGTTTTATTTTTAGCTTCTCTCCTGATACAGACAAGAATATCTTCTTGAAAGAAACTAGGCTCTGAACTGTACTTTGTTTTAACATGTACAATTGCCAGGATGCATATCAACAAGTCGTCTTTAGAATTAAAATATGAACATAAAGAGATTAAAAGAGTTTATTTGGGTTTTTTGGGGGGGTATAACCGTTACCTGGCTCCGTTTCTAAAACAGTGAATGCTACAAAACCCTAAACTTTTCAAGCACCTCACGATCATCAATTTGTGAAAAGAAAAAAAAAAGGAAGGGTTCTGTTTCTTCTCACTGCTTGGTAAAAGCTCCAATGGCTGATCTATATGAAGTGGAAATCTTGTACGGGTTTGTTCATAGTTGTTGATGTTTTATCTCGTGTGAGAGGAATGAGGTGGAAAATGAGTTTTGCACTAAAAAATATTTTTAAATCTTGGTGTTTGGACTCATGATGTTTAAATTTTTGTCATTGTTTTTGTTTAGCTATTTATAGTTATCACGAGATCCAACGATTTCACTCCTAGGCATATACCTAAGAGAATTGAAAACATGTGTTCACATGAACACTTGTACACGAATCTCCATAGCAGCTTTATTCATAATGGACAAAATGTGGAAACATCCCAAATGTCCATCAACTGACGAATGGTTAAAGAAAGTTTACATGATACAATGAATATTATTTGGCCGTAAAAAGGAATAAAGTTCTGATGCACGCAGCAGCATAGTGAATCCGGAAAGCATAGTAACAGAAAGAAACCAGAACCAAAAGGCCATTATTGAATGATTTCACTTATATTAAATGTCAAAAATAGGCAAATCCATAGAGACATAGAGTAGGTGAGTGGTGGCCAGGGCCGGGGGCGGGAGGGGAATAAAGGGTAATTGTTAATGAGTGCTGGGTTCCTTTTTGGGGTGGTGAAAATATTCTGGAATTAGATAATGGCGATGGTCGCATATATCTGTGAATATACTAAAAAACCCTAAATCACATACTTTAAAATGGTAAATTTCAGGGTATGTAAATTTTATCTCAAAAAATTGTCTCAGAACTTTGGGTGTTGGTCTGGCATGTGAGAAGCTCGGAAGTTGTCACTCCACCTAACAAGTCCAAACAAACTGAAAAATCAACAACTCTTCTTAGATCCTTATGGAAAGTGACATCACAGGGAAAACTGCCACCTCTAAAAATTAACGAGACTGACAGGTAAATACAGAGAATCACAACTTACTAGAGCAACAATCTCCAAGGCAACCAGTGCCTGGGTAGGGAAACCTGAACTGTAATGGGTGAAATGCTGGAGCCTCAGTGTGGACAACTCAGAGTTAAACTCCACAGAGACCCAGCCATCAGGAGGCCCCCACACTTTTGTGAGTTTCACCTCCTGGATCTCTACCAGGTGCACAGATGATGTGGTAGCCTATGTAGAATATCAGAAATCATCGACGAAAGCAAAAACCCTCCTGTGACTATATATAATACTGTAATGACCATGTATGGTGTCGGGTGGGTACTAGACTTATTGGGAGGATCACTTCATAGATTATATAAATGTCTAACCACTATGTTGTGCACTTGGAATGAATGTAAAATAATATTGAATGTCGACTCTAATGGAAAATTAAAAATTAAGAAAAAAAGAAAAGTAAGTTGAAAAGTTAAAGAAAAAGTAAAAAAAAAAAACTGAAGCTAATAATAAGCAATTATAGCAAGGTTATAGGATTCAAAGTTAATATACAAAAGTCAATGGCTTTCCTGTATACCAGCAATGAACGAGTAGAGTTTGAAATTAAAACCAAAATACCATTTACATTAGCACCCCTGAAATGAAATACTTAGGTATAAGTGTAGCAAAGTATGTTCAACAGCTATGTGAAGAAAACTGTACAACTCTGATGAATAAAAACAAAGAACTAAGTAAGTGGAAGGCTATCTCACGCTCATGAATAGGAAGAGTCAGTACTGTCAAGATGTCAGTTCTTCTCACTTGATCTACAGAGTTAGGGAAGTCCCTATCAAAACCCAGCAAGTTATTTTGTGGATATTGGCAAATATATTCTAAAGGTTATATGAGGAGGCAAAAAACCCAGAATAGCCAACACAATATTGAAGGAGAAGAATAAAGTTGGAGGACTGATATTACCTGACTTCAAAACGGCATAAAATGACAGTCATCAAGACAGTGCTGTTAGCAAGAGAATAGATGAATAGATAAATAGATCCATGGGACAGAGAGCCCCAAAAGAGATTCACATAAATACAATCAGTGATCTTTGGCAAAAGAACACAGGCCATGTGATGGAGCAAAGTAGTCTTTTCAACAAATGATGCTAGAACATCTGAACATCTACATTCAAAAAAAAATGGCTCTAAACATAGACCTTACACTTTTCACAAAAATTAACTCAAAATGGATCACAGAACTAAATGTAAAATGCAAAACTATGAAATTCCTAGAAGATTATAGAGGAGACAATCCAGGTTACCTTGGGTATGGCAATGACTTTTAGATATAACATCAAAGGCACGATCCATGAAAGAAAGAATTCATAAGCTAGACTTCATTAAAATCTAAAACTTCTCCATAAAAGACAGTGTCAAGTGAATGAGAAGATAAGTCACAGACTGAGAGTAAATATTTGCAAAAGACATCTGGTAAGGGACTGTTGTTTAAAATATATAAAGAACTCTTAGAATGCAACAGTAAAGAAACAAATAACCTGATATACTATGGGCCAAACCCCTTAACAGATATCTCACCAAAGAAGTTATGCAGATAGCAAAAAGGTACATGAAAAGATGCAAATTAAAACAACAGCGAGATAGCACCACACACCTACTATACTGGCCCAAATCCAGAAAACTGACAACAGCAAGTGCTAGTGAGGGGATGGAGGAACAGGAACTCTCGTAAACTGCAGGTGAGAACACGAAATAGTACAGACACTTATATGACTTTCCAGAAAAGGCAAAACTATGGAGACAATAAAAAGATCAGAGGTTGCCAGGGTTTAAGGGGAGAGGGGAATGAATAGAGGAGCACAGAGGATTTTTAGGGGGTGACATTGCCCTGTAGGGTACCTTAATTGTGAATACATGGCATTATACATTTGTCCAGACCAGTAGAACATACAAGACCAAGTGTGAACCCTAAAGTGAAGTATGGATTTCGGGTGGCAATGATGTAGGTGTCAGTGCAGGTTTATCGGTTGTAACAGACGCACCACTCTGGTGTAGAGCGTTGATAATGCAGGAGGCTGTGCGTGAGTGACGGCAGAGGGTATATGAGAACTCTCTGCACCTCCTACTCAAGTTTACTGTGAAACTGAAACCGCTCTAAAAATTAAAGTCTATTTAAAAAATGCACCCATTAAGTAGAACTCTTCAAGCTCCTGTAACGTTCGACTAATTTATTTTTGAAAACGTCAGTTTCCGTTTGTTTCATTGCTCAGAGGAAGCATGGTTTTCTTATATCAAAGCAAAGATATTTGTCACGTCTCTGAAACACTTTTTAATTTATCATTTCAAAAGTAGTACATTGAAGAGAAAACAGCTCTGGGGAAAAAGGTCTGAAAAAATGGCAACTAAAAAAATCAGATCTGTAGCAGTAAGTACAGATCGTTTGTTTTTATGTCATACCTGGCATTTCGTGTCATTTCGCAAATTCGTTTTTCTCTGTTCAGTTGCCCCTTTCACATGTTTTGACGCTTATCAGTAAAAACCAGGAAGCGAGATTTTTTTTTTCTTTTTACAGGGAGTGATTTAACTGCTTTAGAACATGGATCCTAAATGTAAATATTACCCGCTGGTCTTGTTTTCATGCTAATATACACGAATGGTTTTCTTTATAGATGCAGAGTGAACTTTCCCAAAAGCTTTCTTTCAACCAACAAATGTGTAAAAGTACAAAATGCAAGAGCAATTTCTTGTAAGTGCTGTGCCTGTCCTTCCAGAATGTACAGTCTAGCCGGGGAGAAAAGGCACAGATGTAGAGAATCAAATAGATTTCCAACATTTAAATAAGAATCAAGAAAATAGCCGAAATGCAAGGGGCGGAGAGGTGAGTGTGATGGTTACATAGGAGGGAGGTATCGTGTGAAGTTAGAGTTTTGGGGAAAATAAGTGACATTTAAACATTCTGAATCCTCCTCTTCTCTCCCTCAATGAGCCATCGTGATTTCCTACACATCTCAAGTGTCAAGGTCATTTGGGGCCTTAAAAGAAGCATAAAGGAAAAATAAGGTATAGACCCATCTGCTCATACATACTTACATACATGTCGTAACGATCTTTGTAAAAAGATGTGGTTCTTTTGCTGCTTGAAATAGTGAAACGCCCTGTGAAACTGTCATTTCCTGTGCTATATGTCTGGTGATTTCTTTTCAGCGGGTCCAGAGCGGGGTCAGCAAACTTTTTCTGCGAAGGGCCAGATCGTAAATATTATAGGTGTCAGGAGACCTACATCTGTGGAGCAGCCACTCAACTCTGCGGTTGTTATCAGAACGCAGCCCCAGATGAGATAGAAGTGGGTGAGCCTGGCTGGACTCAAGTTTATAGAAACAGGCAGGGGCCGGATGTGGCTGGGGCTGTATTTTGTCCACCCTTGCTCTACATTAACAGTTGTCAACTCAAGGTCAAGTCATGCCGTAGTCGCTGTGGTAGACGTAATTTATTGCCGCTAATACATCACTTATCAACTTTGGAATTTTACTTCGTAAGAAAACTAAATGAGAGGATTTGAGGTGAGCCTAGAGCCACCTCAGACAAACGGTCATTCTCCTGGACTTTCTTGAATCCTACTTTGCCGTTCCTTGAGAGAAAGTTCTGAATCTCACAGGGAGGTGGCATACAGTGATGATTAAGACCCCAAACTCTGGAGTTATGGCCCACGAGTTTGAGTCCCAGCTCTGTCACCTGCAATCTTTTTCTTTGGACAACTTGCTTAACCTCCTGGTGCTTGATTTCTTCATCTGTGAAATGGGTACAAGTTAGTAGACCTTACTTCATAAAATTGTTTAGTGATTAAAGCAGGGAGTACATAATTAGGGTTAGGAATAATAACGGGTACATGTTTACACCCACAAGAAGTGTTAGTTATCCCTCTCATATCTAAATTCCCTGGGGAGGGAGGATAGCTCCCAGCTTATCTTATCTGTGCTGTTGAGTCACTGAAGAGAAATCCTTACCATTAATAGTTATGTTGACTACAAACTCTCATGGTGCTAATGGGTTGCAATGTTACATTTTCTTACATTAAAATTTCTTCCTACCCACAGACGGTCATTGAACAAGGAAGAAAGCAGCAAAACTCAGTGTAGAAAATGTGAACATAAATCAGCAGTGCCTGAGATTACCAAACGGTCGACAGAGTAATTATGTGCTTGAAAATTGAACAGTATGCTCTTTATGTTGCTATCACTGAACTCTGGAATTCTGAGTCTTACCATCTTTATGAATAAAGCAACGTTAATCTAGTTGATGAGCACACACTTCCTCATCCCATTAGTATGAATCTAGTGGTATGGAAGTCAATAAGAATGAAGGCTCATTAAAATAAGTAAATTCAATATATGAAAAAAATCACATTAGCATATTATTTATTTTTCATGACCATTTTTCAGTGGTCTTCATAGTGTTACATTAATTAATCACATGCTTGGAACAGGCTTTTCTGAATTCCTTGACTTCCTCCTGAAAAGTTTGCCCTGCTATTTGCTTTCCTCACCACAGAACTGTTGGGACGGGGGAATCAAAATCGAGGTCGAGGAGAGTGTGTGTGTAGCACTTGTCTCATTCGTCATGCATCGCTCTATCTTCTCCACAGAACTATTGTTATTTCCACTTTACAGAGCAGGTAACTGAGGCTTAGAATGGTTAGATACTCACACAGTCCGTTGCGAGCTGAGCTGGAGTTCAGAGCCAAGTGGTAGGACCACTGAGCCCCTCCCTGCAAGCACTGAGCTGTAACACTGCATCCCACCCAAAGGAAGCAGCTGCAGATGAGCAAAGACCTGTTTACCACCTCGCCCCGAAGACCTTAGCTGCTTAACAGTGCTGCCGTTAGAAAGATTCCCCATCACATCCAATGCAGAAATCACAGAAAGTAGTGTGTGGATCAAGCCTGTGGAAGTGAAAAACAATTTAATGGGTGCCCAAGTTTGGAGTTTTAATTCTTAATCTTGGTAGCATTATTAGATTTTATTTCTGCTGCCAGAGAAAGAGAAAGAGGGGATGAGAATTGCCCTTGGTGTGGGAGAAATCTGGCAGCGTGAGTGAATGAAGGAATGTATAGATAGCGCAGCTATCACAAGGGGGCGTGAAGGGGTTGAGAGAAGGGAGGAGGAGAAGCAGCGGGGAGAAGGGCAAAGGTACATGGCAAATGCTTTGTGGAATTTGATGGAAAGTGATGCCTTATGGTAAAAGCGCAAGGAATTTGCGCCCCCTGGTGGTCCCTTTAATCCCAGACCATTACAGTGACCCTTGTAGGGACTGCGCATTAGAGCATCCCCAGAGGGCTCTGTAAACCTACCAGGGCCTGAGCCCCAGCCCCGAAGAGTCTAACCGATTTGATCTGTACCTGTGCTGTCCAATACAGTAGCCACTAGCCACTGTGGCCGTTTACATTTAAATCAATGAAAAGTAGATAAAATTTAAAATTCAGCGATTCCTTTTCACCAGCCACATCCCAAATGTTCATTAGGCATAAATGGCTAGTGACCACCTCATCAGACAGTACAGGTAACAGAAATTTCCATCACCATATAAAGGACCGTTGGACCTCACTGGTCTGGATGCGGGTATGGGAAGAATATTTTTAAAAACGTCACCAAGTGTCTACGGCCATGCCACCCTGAACGTGCCCGATCTCCTCTGATTTCGGAAGCTAAGCAGGGTCGGGACTGGTTAGTACTTGCATGGGAGACCACCTAGGAAGACCAGGTGCTGTACGCATTTAAAAAAAAGAAAATGTCACCAAGTAATTCTTTTTTTTTCTTTTAATGAAGGAGTGTACCAACTGATTCTGATGTGCAGCTGGGTTAGAGGCCTGTTGCTCCTTACAGAGTTTGTTCTAAAATTTATCACCAGTTGTATCTGAACTAATTTTGCTTTTGAAACAGATATTCCAGGAATATTATTAAAGCTAGACTCTTTCTGCAGTCCAGTAGTATAAATGTGTATATATATATTTTTATTTTAAACAGCTTGCTTGCTCATTTGCTCTGCAAGTAAAGGTTTAGATGAGTTAAGAACAAGCCTTCGATTGAAAATACACAAGTTACCTTTTGCCACTTAGGTTGAAGTATTGCAACAATTCCTACCAATTTTGAACTACCAATTGAAAGTTTAATAAGGGAAATAACCGTGAACTAAAACTGAGAGGCTTAGTGTCAACAGCTCGCATTTTGGGCAACAGATTAGAGGAGATTGATGTTCATATATTTGATGATACTCAAAACTAATTCATTAAGGTAATAAGTTTGTTAAATTTAATTTTTAGGAAGTTGTTTTTCTTATTAGAGGAGAAGCTCACTGACACGTTTTTGCAGAGTAAGTGCTTTTGATGAAGCAGAACGTCGTCAAATGTAGCATCGAAATGAGAAGATGGAAAGAAATTCACTTTAGTATTTTGTTGTTGTTGCCTACTTTGTTTTGCCTAATCATTTTCAGTATAGAGTTTTCAGTCTCCTCAATATGATATTGATCTATCCTTAAGGCTTCTTTATTTCCTTCTGGTTCGTAAATATGTGATTTGGGATCAAGTTCTCCAGTGTGGGGTCATATTTCTTTTGCATCCTTGCATGCGTCTTTTAGATAACCTTGTTTCGTGAGCACCGATTCTGCCCATATCTGAATAAATGACCTACTCTGCAGAGTTCACATGACATCTTACCCATAATGAGTCTTCCTATCTGAGTGTCCTTGTTGGATGAAACCTGCAGCATCCATCTTTATAACTCAGCTTTCCTCGCAGTGTGAGTAGAAGGAGCAGCGTACGAAGGAAACCCACCCTCTGTCGCACGTTAGCACCAGTGACATCCTTTCTACGTGGCTCTACGAGAACCAGAAAAGAATGATCTGTTCACTCTCCCCAACACGTAAAATAAGATACGAATTTCTCACTCTACCAGGTATTCCTCCAAGGATTACATTAGACCCGACTCCCTGGGGATCCAGATTTGTTGAAAAACTGAGGGACTCTCATAAATAAAGCCTCCCGAAGGGCTGCCTGTTTTAGTGCTGCCAAAAGTCCCGTTTTGTCAGTTGGTGCCCTGCATGGGTCTCCCTTTACCATTCGCACTGTAGACCTCAGTGTTTGCTTCATCTCCCTCTCTCTCCCCTTCCTATCTGTTCTGCACCGCTCCGCCTCGCTCATCTTTCCTAAAGCATTGCTGTCATCGCATTCCACCTCTACCCCAAAGCTTAGAGTGCAATATTTCTACTTGTACAGGATATGATGTTTGAGAGGTCTTCGAAAATGTCTGTTCCTCTTTCCTGAAAATAAACACCGGTTCCTCCTCTTACTCTCTGAGCTAAGTGGCCCCTCAGCTTCCTGCTCTGCTTCCTCCCGCTGCCCCGCCTCTGTGCACATGTCTGTGCCTTTATTCTATAAGGGCTCTGGACATTCAGCTGTCCTCTGAGCACGTGCCACATTTCTCCCAGTTGCAGAGAGGCCTTCCGATCTCCATCCAGTGCTCTGTGTCATACTTACTTTGCACACGTGTCTTCCAAGGGACTCATTGAAGAAAACGTCGCTGGTATGCTGGGATGTAGCATAAGGATTAAACTCATTAAATCTGGAGACAGGCTGCCTGAGTTTGAACTCCTTACCGCCCTAGTTATGTGACTTCAGGCAGGTCATTTAAGCTCCCTTTGTCTCAGTTTTCTTGTCTGCAAAATGGGGGTAATCCTGGCACCTGCCTCCTCAAGTATAGCAAGTATTTATGGAGGCAATAAGCGCTAACTGTTAGATATTCTTTAGTGTAGTTTTGACTATTTCAGATTTGTGGCCTTAAGTAACTTTCTAGTTACCTAATACTTTGCTTTGATGGTAGATTTTTAGATCCGAATGATCTAAAAGTTAGTCCTCCTGCAAAGGAGTCATAGCAGCAGCAGGAGGATGCTAGAAATTACACCAAGGTCAAGTGCGGGGGTGGGGCAAGGACAGAGAGTTACTTAAGGTTAAGGAAGCAAATGACAGCAACCAGGGACTGCAGGAGCCTCCTTCTGTGCTTACACTTGTCACTTTAGCTCTGGAAATTCTGAGCAATCCATAGGTAGAGTCTGATGATTAAAAAATACCACATTTTCACTGTGCTTTTCAAGATAGCAGAGGGAGTAAGATGTCCTTTACAATTTTCATTGTTTATATACGGTCAGAAAAAATATTAAGACCTTAAGTACCAACTCTATGGGACTGGTGAAAAGGGATTAATCGGACCAACAGAAGGTATATCAGTAGTGAGTGTGATCTACATGAAATTTCAGTGTGCCATTTGATCAGATTAAGTCAAATTTCCGAAAGATAAAACCATTCCCTGTTTCTGAATGTTACAACCGGAAGGATGTCACTAAAGTTCTATTTATCTTCTCATTCGTAAAAACCTTTGTACGTGTTCTGCAAAGTGATTTATGAAGAGTAGGGTTTTTTTTTTTTTTTTGGCCATTGAGTTGATCAGCTGCTCTCTTTCCATGTGAAAATGCAGAAATTGAAGGAATGAGCTGCCTTGCGGTTCAGTAGGAAGAAGCACAGGAGACACGCCGGGGTCGGGAATCAGTATGTGTCTGTTTTTTTTGTTTTGTTTTGTTTTGTTTTCTGGTTAGCAAACGTCTGCATTGGCCCTTTTAATTGCTTCCTAACATTTATTTCTAAGACTGAGTGACTTTTTAGCCTCTTATTGGTTCTACTTAAAGAGTTATTTAAACCTTAAAGAAGATTCCTTATCTTCACCCTTTGTTTTCTGGCTTGAACGCATCTTTCCAAAGAATGCCAAAGATACACAACTTCTCCATTATTTCTGAGTTTCCTCTCGAGAACTGACTTGTTTCCACTCTTAAGAGAGACTAGAAATTTCACAAGACATCGTCTCTTGAGATTATTTGAGATTATTGGCTTAAAGGAATAGTCACCTTCTAATGACACGTTCATTGGTCTCATAGTTTATGTCTCCATCAGGTAATTGATTTAAAAGGCCGCTCCAGTCTTAGGTAATTGTTCGTATTAAATCGCTATGTCTATTTCTCACTGGACACTTACGACATGCCTCCAAGTAGTGCTGACTGTGGACTGTGATTTTGCCTTCTAGTTAATTCGTAACCATATCGTAGTTGGGATCACAGCTGTGTTACTTACAAGTCGTGACTCTTTGAGCAAGTTACTTAACCTTGCTGAGCTTCTGTTTCCTCATCTGTAGCATGGGAGTAATAATGTAACCTACTTTCTACAAATCTTTCAGTGGTTAAATGAATCAATGTTCATAAAATGCGTGGAACAATGTCTGGCACTTCGTAAGCGCTACATGCCGATTTCCTCTATTCATAAACTAAAAGATCATTTGCCTGCTGGTACAAATGAATTGCATACTTATCAACTTCATGTGAAAGATTATATTAAATCATTTTAAATGAGCGCCTAAATTCCGTTGATAAGTATCCAGATTATATGAACTATATTCAGTGTCTGCTGGAATCATGACTATTTTCATTGTCTGGATTTTGGGGGTACTGGACGTAGAGGTGTATGCAGTAATGGTAAATTTTTACTCTGAGTTTCTCTTTAACTGTGATTATTCTAGTAAAGAAAACCATCTGAGTTACTTTATTGTTTTTAAATTCCTTCCTCTTGCTAAATAAATACCAGCAGGAACAGAAGCTACGCGTGGCTTACATCAAATGATGATCAACCTTATGGAATCCTAGTAAAAAAACATCATCCCGAATCCCTAAATTTTGAGTCAGTAAGATCTTCCATGAAATCGTTTCTCAATTTGTCAGTTGTAATCACGGTGATTCCTTTGTTGGAATTCACTTGAGAGCACAAGAGAATTATAACTTCCTATCGACTGGAAAACAGAGATGTCTTTCTGAGTTGTTTTTGGTTTGGTGCCATGTGGAATACATGGAGATCAAGGTAATTAGTGATTGGGATATGTTTTTAATCTTTTCTCTCTGCTCTTCATGGATCTCTCCCCGCCACCCCCACCCCGCACCCCCACCTGCACCCTCTTAAACGTGACCATGTGGTTGCATCCACTCTGACCTCCACAGCCTCTGTTCAGGAAATGAACAACTTCTCAAGGACTATTGTTCCAACAAAGAGCATAAAATTCAGAGCATGTGTTGTGTTTCAATAAAAGGGAATGAAACGTTTCTGTTTTTTTTTTTAATGTTTTTTACTAGTATTAGAAAAATGAAGAAATCAGTGGTTTGAAAATATAATTTAAAAATTGAGACTTTGTCCTAAACAAAGAAAGCACCCTGTGTGCTCCATTGCGCTCTCAGGGGTTTTACCCCAGGCTTCCAACATTCCTTGGTTGATTCCTAATAAGGACAGTTTGCACAGTTACAATCCAATTACCATTTGCAGATCCCTGTTGGAAGGCGGACTTTTTTGTTTTTTAGAGGCATCCTTTCCTAACTCTAGAGTACCTCTTCAAAATAGTCTTATTAAAATAAAAAGCAGGAAATCCAGTTTCAATTTCTCTGCATTCTGTTTGTCTCTCCCTCAACACTCTCTCTTTTACACACACACACACACACACACACACTCTCTCTCTCTCTCTCTCTCTCTCTCTCTCTCTCTCTCTCTCTCTCATTCAGTGACACAGCCTCTGCCGCCATTCCGAAGGGACAAGAACTTCTCAATAGTCTGATGAAAAGACTGTATTTTTTTTTGGTCCCAGGATTCAAGGTAGTGGAGATCTCTGGCAGCAAAAGGTATTGTAGGAGTCACAGCTATGCCATCTGGGCCATTTCTCAGACAGTCGATGTAATCTGCCATTTCAGGATGCATTTTTCACCAGAACAAAAAACCATTTTTTTAAACAGACTCCAGTTCCTACTACAAGCCTAATTCAGTTAAATTAGATACAGCCGAATATAATTCATGGGTAAGCAATAAAAATATCTAGACTTATACTTCTTTTTGAGAAGATCGTTGTGATAAAATGTTGTGATTTTTCCACATCTGTCTTGCGATTTGGGAAGAAAGTAGATTGATCACCGTCTGAGATGTGTGACAACGAAATACTGCCTGTGCCAATAGAGATTTATGAGAATGTTATTTTTAGACTGATTGATAATGTTGGAGTGACTTGAAATGAGCAAACTGGAGCAGGAGGGAGCGTGCCGTGCCGAAATGGAACCGCATGATTGGGCTGATTTCTGCAAAAGATTCGGCACAGGCCGTTTTGAGGTCTGCAAGAGTAAATTGGCTTATCTCCCCCTCTGGGCTCCTTGAACTCACTGTAACATTGTCCTTGCTGTGGCTATGATAAATGTGAGCTTCAGAGAACAACTCGCGTATTAGATAAGGCTAATAATAAATCTAATGTGCTCTGTTTTGCAAAAGAGAAAAACCTTAAGCTTCTGGATTTTTCAGCCCTGTCTGCCTTACTTTATTATGAAAGTATGTCTCATAATAAAGAGACTCAGTGGTGGAAAGAGGCAAAATGTGACTCTGACATCCCAGATCCCACCTGCCACCACAAAAGTCACCTAACTCCTTTAGACCTTGCTTGGGTTTGAATTGATCGATTGCGAGAAGTGATGAAATACAAATAGTAGTCATAGGTCTGGATTCTGGAGCCAGCAAATCCCAACTTTGCCAGTTACTAGGTGTGTGATCATGACAAGTTACTTGAGACCCAGGCCTAGGTTTCCTCACCTGAAATATGGAAATAACGGTGATAACACAGTCCTTAGAGTTGTCGTCATAAGAATTAAACAAGCTAATACAAAGGGTTTAGAACAGTAAGTAGCAGAGGGTGGACCATCTATAAATGTATAGTGTCTACAGGTGCAGTCTATCTCCAGGGGTCTGTCATCCTAATTTCGGTCAACTAAATGTAATTATAGAAAGACAAGCAAAACCATCAGGGGCTGGCCCTGTCATGGAGAAGTTTCTACTTCTTGTAAGTGTTTTTGTTTTCTGCAGCCCTGGGCTCTGGGCAGGCCGTTTTACCTCTTCTCCATCCAAGATTCAAGTGAAGCTTAACACTGAGAGTTCAATTAGTGACTGGCAGAAATGAAGTCGGCCTTCTGTTCTGATGTTTTTGACCCTGGAGACTTCTACTGTGTGATTGTGTCCCTTTGTGCTAACCATTGGAAGAGTTCTTTCCCCTGGAAGTAAGACCTGAGTGACGTTTGTTGGTGGTGGTTTTTTTGTTTGTTTGTTTGTTCGTTTGTTTGTTTTTTAATGGTGTTAGCGTAGCACTGAGTTTGACAATGTTAATTTCTACTTCTTTGATTTATCAGTAATTCAGATGAATAGACCATTTACAGATAACCACTTTTACTTCGCCCTAGCTTTTACATACTTTCCAATATCCCCAGTTCTTACCACGTCGTGTGATTTCTTGACAGGCTCTCTGGGATGTCGCCCAGAGAAACAACATCTTAGGAGAGGTGGAAGATGTTGACCCCAAAGACAAATCCTAATCACAGATGTGCCTTTACTTGTAGCCTAGTCCAGGAGTCAGCAAACTTTTTCTGTCAATGGCCAGATAATAAATATTTTCAGTTTCTCAGGCCAGAAAGTCTCTGCCAAACTCAACTCTGCCATTGTAACGTGAAAGTAGCTAATCCCTAAACGAATGTGGCTGCGTTGCAATAAAACTTTATTTGCAAAAACAATCAGTAGGCAGAATTTGGCTCACAGGCTGTAGCTTGCCATACCCTGGCTTGTCATCACCCTCATTTCATAGATTAGGACAGCAGAACATGGGGAGGGAAAATAGCTCACTAAAAGCCACATGGCTAGGAAGTGGCAAAACTGGGATTCAAACCCAGGCAGCCTAGTTTGCCAGCCCTTTCTTTCAGCTGCTATCCCCAAGCCACCCTTGTGTCAACTCCCCTCTGCCTGAAATCTGCCTGACTCGTTCCCTCACCTCCAGGAGGATTGGCTCAGATATGATGTTCTCAGTAAGGGTGTCCTGGAAACCCTCCCGTCACCCCCGATTCCCCTCACCCTCCTGGACCCTTCTTTTTCTCAAGGGCTTATCGCCTTGTACTTGCCGTGTAATTTACTCATTTATTATATTTGTGTCTCATCAGTTTCCTCCACTGGCCTGGAAGCTGCCTTGGGGCGGGGCCCTTTGTTCCATTCACAAGTGAATCCCCAGGGCCTAGAATAGCACCTGGCCTGCAGAAGGTGCTCATTAGATATTTATTGAATGAGTGAGGCACACTTTTCCATCATGCTACTGTGACAAATTTTGACACCTTGCGTAGCGATAACTAGCTAATATATTAAGGCAAAAAGTAAAAATGTACTGCCATACCTACCAACTGTCAGAATTTTCAAAAATTCCTGCTTTAAAAAAAGCAGACCAGAATAGATAAATAAATCATAAAAAATCTGTATGATGTAGTAGATATATTAAAGCTTCTTAAAGATCCGTTGAGAAGGAGCGGCTGAAAAATTGAGAGGAAGAATTAGCAAATGTTATTTTGTTGAGTTCATAAGGGAATAACCTGTTTTAAGAGTCCAAACAGGGGTGTGACAGCTACACAAATACCCTTGGCTTTGCCCAGAAGCTCATGAAGAAGGGAGTTTCTTGTCATTGGTGATATGTTTATTTTGGAGTTATAACGAAGTGGGCAGCTCTTTTCAGAAGTGTTGGTTGTGAGCCTGGTCTTGAAACTTGTGCCATGCTTCGGAAACACATCGTGATTATCTGGGAACCTTGGCTGTACTAATTATTCATAAATGACAGCTGGCCACAGTAGGAAACAGTTCAAAGAAATTCAGGCCCTGGAATGGTTGTTCTAAATGGCGTGCCATTTTGGGGGCCTTAACTTACTGGTCTGGTCTTTTTTTTCTGCTTCTCACCCATACGGAACCACAATTCAGCTGGTTGGCTTGTAAACACCCAGAAATGGTGTCTTACTCAGAGTGGAGCCATTTATTCATGAATTCAACACACATTTTTTAAGAGTTTTTATTGTCAATAAAACAGCCAGGCTTAAAAAAAGGGATGCAAATTCAGAATAATGATGATTAATATTGATTATAGCTTAAATTGCCACATATTTAGGGCTTGCTGGGAGCTAATAGGCACTGTACAAGAAATTGACTTAATCATGTCATATGATCACTTTGAACCTGAAAGTTGTCCGTCTTGTTCTTTGCTCCATCTTATTGATGAGGAGACCGAGGCTCAAAGATATTCTGAATCTTGCCAAAGAGCGCATCATCTATTTGAACCCAGGTCTTTTCCACCATACCAGTGAGTCTCAACCTTCATCGTGCAAAAATAAGAATCACCTGACAATGCTGGTTTTTTTGATGAAGGTGCTTGGGCTCCATTCTTTAAGACCTATATTTTGCAAATCTGCCTTAAAGCCCAGAACCCTGCATCTTTCACAAGAATCACCTGTGCAGGGAATTCCACTGCCCTTGATCCTCAGGCCATATTTTGAGAAGCCCCGAATCGCCCCTCGCTGGCTCCTTGGACTTGGGAAGTTTACAGTTGGTTGAGGTTAAAGAGATGCTGCAATTAGAGACTTGTCTCAAGGACATAAGAAAACAATGTGGTAGAGACCAAAACCAAAATGATTTCAATCAATTTTATTTCATGGGAAAATCAAGTCTGTTTGGAAAGATGCGATTTCGCTCAAAAGAATGACCTTTCTGAATAAATCACGGATACTAGATTGTTGATTTTTCAGTTTGTCTTTTGCTTCTTTTTCTAAATATGGAGACATATACTTCTGATGGGAAGGAAATCTCTTTAGTTAATGCTTTTGGTGAGTTTTCTCTAGTTAATCTGTATTCTAGCGTATTGAGACTTTTAGTTTGCCTCTTTTAATTTGGTTTGTGGTATTTGTGCTTCTTAATGCTAATTCTAAATAACTTCGATGATTCTGTTTGTTTACATTAGATACAGAATGACATGTATAATATACATAATAATGCATAGTAAACATAAGAATGTATAGTGCATGCCTTTGACGGTAAACAAAACTCATAAAAGATTGTTAATATCTCCTGACACCATCATTTTAAGGTGATTCTATGTAATTTGGGTCTAACCGCAGACCTAATTTATGCAATGCCAGGGTTTCTCAACCTCCACACTATGGAAATTGGGGGCCAGGCAGTTCTTTATTGTGGGGCTGCCTTGTGTATTGGAGGACATTGAGTGGGTCCTTGACCAGCCCCCACTTGATGCCTCCCCAGAGTCATGACAGCCAAAAATGTTTCCAGATCTTGCCGAATGCCCATTAGGGGGCAAAATCGCCACCGAGAATCACTGCATATATCCTTTTGTGTCATACTGCTACCTTTTATTATGTTCCTAGTACCCCAGAATAAAAGAATATTTTTTACAACTCTAAGGGCCCTTCCTCCATCCAGAAACATTGGGTCAGTTTCAACTTCACTTACAGTTATGAACTTGAAACAAATTTGAAATCGTCCATGTTCGATCTTTAAAAAAATCCTATGATGACCACTCAAAAGACTGGATCCAGAGAACCTTCATTCAGATGAGTTATCCATTTATGAGATAAACAGTCACCAGAGAAAAATGCTGGCTGGAACGTGCATTTGAGAGTTGAGAAACAGCCAGCAGAAGCACACTGGGTGCCATACCAATGGGCCTGTCCCTTAGCAGTTCATTCAAATCCAGAAGACATTCTCCCACGTAGATACAACATCGCGTGGATTGGTTAGTTTCTAATTTCTTATTGAATTCAAAATATACCCAATTTATTTAACCTCTTGATTGACAAATATTTCAGTGACAATTAAGTGCCAGGTACTGTCTGCGATACGAGAAACACCAAGGTGAATCACCCAGACAAGGTTCCTGTCCTCATGAATCTGACTGATGTGTGTAGCTCATGGTGCAGGGTCCCTGGCACTGGGTCTCTGGCAGGTGACAGTAGATACTAAATACATATATCCATAGGGTACCAAATGACCCCAATGCCTTTATATCGGGGGTCAGCAGAAGTGTACCCAGGGCCAGACCCAGCCTGCTGCCTGTTTTTATATGACCTACGATCTAGGAATGTTCTTTTCAGATTTTTCAATGGTAGAAAAAAATCAAAAGAATAATACTACTTTGTGACATGAAAATTAAATGAGATTCGTATTAGAGTGCCATGAGTAACGTTGTATTGGAGTTTTCGTTTCGCGTGTGGTTTCTGGCTGCTTTTGTGCTCCAGTGCCATAGACCTCAGTAGTTGTGACAGGGACCGTATGACACAGGAGCCTAAAATATTTACTATCTAGAACTGTCTATAATTCTGTTTTGCGGGAAAAGCACTTCCAGAATTCCAGTCTTGGAACCTGTCCGGCGCCGATCATTGGTAGCGGTACCTGGAGTCTGAGGTGCCACCCTGGCCCCGGGAAGTAGGGAGACAAGGATGTGATGAGAGGTCAAGACTTTTTGAAGTGTCTGGCAGCGCATGCCACCTGAGCTCAGTCCCCTTTATCCCGCTAACCTCCTTCTCTAATGCTCCCTCCTCCTCCTTCTGTATTAATTTCCTCTTGCCGATGTGACAAGTTACCCCCAAACTTAAAATGGCACAAATGTAATATCTTGAAGTTTTGGAGATCAGAAGTCTGACATGGGCCTCACTGGGCTCATATCAAAGGCTGCATATTCATTCTGGAAGCTCTGCGGGAGAATCTGGGTCTTGCCTTTTCCAGCTTTTATAAGCTGCCTGCATTTCTTGGCTCGTGGCTCCTTCCTCCATCTTTAACCTAGCAGCCTAGCGTCTTCGAATCTCTCCCTCCCTTCTCTCCTCTTCCCTCTCTCACTCTCCTCTCCCCTCTCTCTTTCTCTCACCTCTGCTTCTGTTGTCCCATTTCCTTCTCTGACTCCACCACCCCTGCCTCTGTCTCGTAAGGACTCTTGCGATCCAGGTGGACTCTTCTGGATAACCAAAATAATCTCCCTGTCACAGGATGCCGGGTGAACCTGTAACCTAGTCACAGGTTCTGGGCATCAGGGCTCGGCCGTCTTTGGGGCCGGGGACATTTATTCTGCCTGCCACAGCTTCCATCCTGTAACTCTGGACTGTACTTCTCTCTGCTGCTGCAGAGCAAAATGCAGGCTGGAGGGCATCTCACAAGCTTGTATCAGCCAGGATGTTGCAGCGGCTAAGAGCGTAGGCCTTAGATTCTGAGTGTCAAGAGTGTCAGGTTCGAGCCATTTTTTTGTCGCTGCTGAGTATTGAAT
>CM053505.1:1998456-2053144 GCA_028627145.1 Eidolon dupreanum | reverse complement strand
AATCTTTTGGTTAAAAGTTCCAGATTTACTAAAGGAGTTAAAAACATCTAAGAAGTTAAGAATCACAGGCCGTAATAGATAACGTACTAAGAGAAATTTAAAGCATCATATTTCACCTTTTATGATGCTTAACTGTAGTCATTTGCGAAACAGTTTCAAAACTACTTATGACTTGATTACGCTGGAGCTGTTTCAGTTGCGAAAAGAAAACGAAGGCTCAAGAAAGATGTAAAACTGGCCGGGTACTGTTCTGCCAGATTTGGGAGTGTGTTTTACTTATTTATTTTTTAAATAAAATATCGCTTTAAGAATGTCAAAACTTGAACATCTTCCTTCTTCCCCCATGAAACCTAATTTCCTCTGCCTTGCCTTATCTTGGTGATTAGTGTACCATCCTCCCAGTGGCTCAAGCTCGATCCATAAGTCATCCTAGATTTTTCTTCCTCCACCACCCCCACTGCAACTAATTTGTCCCCGAGCATCTATGTTGTTCTAAATGTCTCACTGTTCAAATGTGAATCATCATCTTACCTAGCCCTGCGTCTTTTCTGATCTCTACGTCTTTGACTTACTCCCTCCCTCAATTCCTTCAGAAATTTGTTTCCAATATTCTTTCCTATATGTGAATCTGAGCAAGTTCCTCTCTAAGCAGAGGTTTCGCCATGGCTAGCCATCACCTGCTGAGTAAAATCCAATCTACTCCGCAATGCCTGCAGAGAGAGACCTCCAGGATCGGGCCCTGACTTTTGCATGGCTTCACCTCCCGCTGTTTTCCTCCTTTGAGCCTTATAATTTCTCAAAACAAGCCTGTTCTCTCAAATTCGTTTGCCTCCGCAACCACTGTTTTTTTTCCCCCCCCCCAATGTTGTGTTTCTCCTGGGCAAACCCTTACCCGTCTAGTTCAGCTTTTAAGTCTCCACTAAAACACCACCTTCTCTATTAAGCACTTCTTGATCCCCAGACAAATGTCAAGACCTTTTCTCCCAGAAGCCCCACTGTCTTTGGTAATTATTTCTAGTATCGCAGTCTCTGTATTTTATGGATTGCAAATGTTCTTTCTACCAAAATTCAACTCCTTAAGGACAGGTGTGCATTAAATTTTGTTTGAATTAATTAACCGGGAGGACATAGTAAATAAAAACAAAATGCATCTTCTAGGGATTGGTTTGTTGCGGTCATAAGCTATGGTTCAGAGGTTGGCAAACTACAGTCCGCTGGTCTTCTGCCTTTGTTTGTAAATGAAGCTTTATGGGAACACAGCCACACTCATTCATTTACGGATTGTCTATGGCTGCTTCGTGCCACAGTGGCAAGACTGAGTAGTTTTGACAGGATTTGAGAGAGACCACATAGCCCACAAAGCCTGAAATATATACTGTCTGGCCTTTTACAGAAAAAGATAGCCAACCCCCGCTATATATAGATAAATGAGCCCATTGGAGGCTATATTTTTAAATGTTCTTTAAAAATAGGTATGTAATTCTATTTTGACACTTTTTAAAAAGGCAGCTGACTCTCTTAGATACCTAAACTTCATATATAGAGCTCATTGACTCATTTGGAACTTCCTATTTGGGGAGGGGAAAAAAACAATTCACTGATATCATACCTTCTGGTGCCCTAAGCTTAAAGGGTGTGAATGAAAGTACACCCAAGGCCTGGATCCCCAACTACTAACTGTCTAAAGTTGTGCTTAATCCAGTTGTAACAAAACAAGAAAAAAGAAAAAATCCAAAATATGGTGGACCCGGAAGAATTTTCTTTAGTTCTCCAAATGTGACTGCAGCCTACCCACTTCGCCTACATTGACTCGCTCACTCCCCTCCCCCGCCTCATTGGTGCCTCCTGCTCCGTGAGCCTCTCTCCTGCACTCCTATTAGTCTTCTTCTTTATTCTCTGGATGCAAATTCATACATGTAAAGACAAACAAACAAAAAGCCCTCACTTCCTTTCACTCTGCTCAGACGTGGCCTTCTCTGTGAGGTCTCCCGTGGCACTCCATCTATAGCTGTGCGTCCTTGTCCTCTCCTCACACTGCCAACCCCCTCACGGCTTGGTGTTTCCTCCCTAGCAATTACCATTATTGAACTCACTAGACCCTTTATTTACCTTGTTTATTTTCTGCCCCTACTAGAGTATAATCTCCCCAATTGTTTACTAAATGGATAAATAAATAAATGAAATCCCAGATAAAGAGGAAAAATATCAAAGCCTTAATGCAGTGCCATTCACTCTTTGGAGTGAACATGCTAGACAGGAATTTGCTGCGAGAAGGGAGCAAAGATATCGTAATACTGCAGGGGCCGGTCTTTCTGCCTCCCTTCTTTAAGGGTGAGAGATAAGGACAGTGAAGTCTTAGGGGACTCCTTAAGTGTCACACCCATCTGCAACAACTCCTCAGCAGTGCCTGTGGGGCCAGCACTTTTACTTTCTTCTCTTGATTGTTGATGAAACAGTAGGTCCCCTGGCTGATACCTGTCATTCACAGGGAGTCCTGCTGGGTCAGGGGACATTGGGTTTCACAGGACTGTGAAGTATTGTTTCTTACCATCGCCTTCTCACCATGTGCATGAGGGTAGAGCCATTCACTCTGAGTGGACATCCCGGATGTGTATGTGTGCACAGGATTGTGGGAATCTCTGCTTTGATTCTTTGATGTGGAGTAATTTATCATTCGATGTCTCCATAAATATTTGTACTTCTTGTTGATCATATCTTTGTACTTCTTGTGCTCAAAATAACTCATTAGAGTTCTGTAAATAGGAATTTAGTATTTACAATTTAACATAGAGTTTAAGAGCATAAGCTTTTTTAGCTTGAGTCCTAGTCGTTTCCAGATCTTGTAGATTTTATGTTTGGGAGAAATTACTTAATCTCTTCAATTTTATCTATATTAAATCACATTTACATATACTATGTATTACTATAATATTAATATTATGTATCATAAGTACAGACTGTCCCTGACTTACAGTAGTTTGACTTAGGACTTTTCAACTTTGATGATGATGCTACGGCAATACACAGTTAGTAGAGACTATACTTCGAATTCTGAATTTTGATCTTTTCCTGGGCTAGCGATACACGCGGCGACACTCTCTCGCGATGCTGGGTGATGACAGCGAGGCCCAGCCCCCAGTTGGGCATGCGATCGGTAAGATAAACAACCAGTACTGCAGTGGACGGTGTCGCCTGTGTGTTTTGGACATTGTGTTCTGAGCACGTTTAAGATAGGCTAGGCTAAGCTGTGATGTTCGGTAGCTTAGGTGTACTAAATGCATTTTTGACTCATGATATTTTTGATTTGCAATGGGTTTATTGGGATGTAATCCCATTATAAGCCAAGGAGTATCTGTATATATTATAATAATGTATCATAATTATGTATAAAATATATTGTTACATATTATAAATATGTTTGCTATTATATTATTAAATATTCTATTAGATAGTGTCAAAAATGGTAACCACCTCATCAGGTTGTTGGAGGGAGTAACTGAAAAGCATGCATGGTGGCTATTGGTGGCCGTTTCCCTGTTACAAAACCAAAACTGTCCGTGTGTTCCCATAAAAGAGCAGCAGTCGGACCCTTGAAACATCTTTCTGCGCAGTTTCCTTTGGCCCGTGTGAGCGTCATTACGTGGCATCAGGTAACCCAGCAGGTCCCTGAGATTTTGAGTTTTGCAACTAACTGAGAAAATCCACGGTCACTTAAAAGTGGCTTTGTTTTTAGGGATCGAGAGCCCATTTCGAAACAAAACAATGGCGTTTGCTTGACATTGTTACTAAGGAGAGCAGGAGGTTTGTGAGATGCAGGCAAACTGTGTAACCCTGGCTGTTTCCCCTTGGTCTGCAGGGTGACTTCACCTGGAACAGCATGTCTGGCCGCAGCGTGCGGCTGAGGTCGGTCCCCATCCAGAGCCTCTCAGAGCTGGAGAGAGCCCGGCTGCAGGAAGTGGCTTTTTATCAGTTGCAGCAGGACTGTGACCTGAGCTGTCAGATCACCATTCCCAAAGGTAAGGCCCTGTCCGTCACTCTATCGGGGAACGCTGCGGGTCAAACATATGCTGTGCCACAGCTACAACCTGCAGACTCATCTCACACCTAACATAACACCGGAAGGACGCGTCGGCTTCATAATCATTGACTGGCATTTGTGTCCATTTTGAAAGACATGTTTAAGTGGGACAATTTAGATATCGACTAAGTTTACTTAAAGGGAAGGTCAGCTAGGGCCTTTAAAAGGAAAAACCCTGTGTCTCTCAACAATCTGTGTGGCTTCAGAGCAACCAATTAAAAAGAAGTTTTGGAAAGGTCAACTTAAAGGGTTTGAAGAAAAACTGTGTCTATCGCAACGTGATTTCAAATGAACCGGTTGAAAAGAATGTTTTAACAATCTGCTAAACTTGTCATTTGACCTTATGCAAACCCAGAATCAGGGATTATACCAATGCTAACTCTTTTTTTTTTTAAATTAATTAATTAATTAATTAATTAATTAATGATGATGTTGGTTAACAAAATCCAATAAGTTTCAGCTGTACACTTTAACAGTAAGGCATATGTATTTTCTCACTGTGTGTTCACCTCCCATAGTTAGATTTCTTTCTGTCATCACATATTTGACCCCCTTTACTCCATCTACCTCCCCCTCCCCCCACCCCTACCCTCTTGTTACCACTAGTCTATTGTCCATGTCCGTGAGTCTCAGTTTACTTGTCCTGTTTGTTTGTTGCTCTTAGGTTTATATCCCACATATGAGTGATATCACGTGGTTTTCAACTTGTTCTGTGTGGCTCATTTCACTTAGCATGATTATCTCAAGGTCCATCCATGTTGTCACAAATGACGGTATTTCATCTCTTCTTATGGCTGGATAATATTCCACTGTACATATGTGCCACAGCTTCTTTAGCCAGTCATCTATCGTAGGACATTTCGGTTGCTTCCATGTCCTGGCCACCATGAATAGTGGTGCTATGAACATCAGTGTACAAATATCTTTTTGGATATGGGTTTTAGAGTCTTTGGGATAAATACCCAGTAGAGGGATTGCTGGATCATATGGTAGATCCATTCTTAGTTTTCTGAGGAACCTCCACACTGTTTTCCATAGTGGCTGTACCAATTTGCAGTCCCACCAGCAATGTATGAGGGTTCCTTTTTCTCTGCATCCTCTCTAACATTTGTTATTACTTATCCTGTTGATTATAGCTATTCTAACAGGTATGAGGTGGTATCATTTTTATTTAGTCCTTCACCTGGCATATCTGAGGTGGGGGTTCACCCCTCTGACACAGGAGCCAGTGCAGGCCTGGCTGGCTGAGTTTTTGCAGACACAGATCCTGATTCTGGTAAAGATGAGAAGCGTGTCTTTGAAATTCTTTTATCCATAAAGGTCTGCTTCTGATTATTTGCCATCTTCTGTAGGGGCACTTTACAGTTTATATTAGTGTGTAGCAGAAAGGCAATCTGAGGTACAATGAAAGGCTATAATGTTATACAAATAGAGTAAGCCCACCGTAAAGGCAGCGTTGGCTGGCGTGCCTGGAATGTGGAGAAGGCAGAAGAGAGATAACGGACATCTGAAAGCTAGAAGGTCGCTTTGGAGGATTTCAGTATCTGTGGACCTCCTACTTAATTTTCTTCTATTAGGGGGCTGAGGGGATGCTTCATGAATATTTATTCATAAACTAATCCATGTCATATTATTCACACACACACACACACACACACACACACACACACACACACACACACACAGATATGTGGTTCTCAACAAGGGGTGATTCTGCCCGCCATCCCCGAGATAAATCTGGCAATGTCTGCCGACACTTTTAATTGTCACAGCCTGAGGAAGGATGCAGCTGACATCTAGTGGGTAGAAGCCAGGATGCTGTTACACATCCTATAATGCACACGACAGTCTCCCGCACCAAGCATTGTCAAGCCACAGGTGTCCAAGGGCAGCGATTGAGTGGCCTTGATGTATACATAGACATGTACTCACAGTCTGTCATCAACAATGCCGGTGGCGTTGTTTGCTTGGCTCATCTGTGGCTCATGGAAAGGACACTGGCTTGGGAGCCTGAAGACCAGGGCGTGAGGACTTGTCCCCTCACCTCCCCAAGCGTGAGCTGAGTCATTTGCCTCTGAGGCTTGATTTGGTTGACCCGAAAGAGAAGCACAAAAACACTGACCACACAGAGGTTTCCAGTGGATGTTGATTCTTAGGGCCACTGTCCTTCTTTAAGCTGGAATCTGGGACTGCTGGAGGTCACGAAGGAGTTCAAAAGGGAGCGGTAGTTGAGGGCAAGGGGCTGGGGGAATGGGCACATCTCACTGGTTTTGGCTTTGCTCCTTTAGTTCCCTCGTCATGCTCTGCTTGCCACCACAATCACAGCCAGTCCCTCCTGGGAGGAATCCCTCCCCCTTTTATACCTTTTCAGGCTAATCTAACACATAGAGACCCTCAGCTTAATGAAGAAGGAAACCACTTTGATAATTGGTGAAAAATGAGTCCTAAGGACTGTCAGGCCGGTCACTGCTACTGCCTGGTACAGACTCGGCCTGCCCTGCCTTGTCAAGGTCTGGTCATGGGATGGAGATGAGGCCGGCCCTCCCCTCCCCAGTAACTCATAAGGTGGCCCAGGTGGGCCCGAGACTCCTAGTTCCCTTTCACAAGCACAAATGTTCTTTCAGTTCCTTAAAAAAAGTGTTGACAAACCCAATTTGTAGTCAAGAGAATGATGACTCTAAAAAAGTATGTGAAACCTAGATTGAATGTACATCAGATATCAGGAAACAAATATTCTTTGCAGCTTTGTTTTTAAACACAGTTAATTTAATGTTTCTCTCTGTTCCTGCTTTTTAAAGAGTCCGCGAAATAAATCACCTTTACCAAACAGTTTTGTAAAACTTGTCTGCTGGAAGTTCTGTCTTCATGGCTTATTTCTGAGACTGTGGTTCCCAGCACGTTCAGAAAAAGACTTGCTCTATCAAGGTGTTCAAAGATGTTCAGGCTACAGGAGTTACTTTGATATTTTCTATCAAAATGGGAACTAATGATTTACAAATAATTCCTTGCTTATGAAGGAGAGGTGGGACTATGTGGCTGCATGGAAAAAATAGACATCACCTAGGGGTTCTGAAGCTATTGTTTTGGGCAAATGATTATAGACAGCAAATATTTACCAAGATCCTTCAAATGTGTGGCCAGTGCCGAGCGCTATGATGACAACTTTGGTCTGAGGGTGGCCTCTTGGTTCCATGCGAACCCCCTCGAGGAAGTTGTAAACCAGGTCATATCCTCCGTGTGAATTACTTACCCAAGAACATAAATATAGCAGCCAGGGCCTAGGGCCTAAAGAAACGATACCAAGCCCAGTGAGACAGTGGGTATAATGAAAATGAAACCATACTCAAACTCACCTTTCTGTTCTTTGTCACTTTAGGACGATTGTAGGGATTTATTTACGGGCATCTGTTTAAAGAACCCTGTCCCTCGGTGAGACTGGTGTCGCCAGGGCTCAGATGAATGATATTATGACATATTTATCAGCTGCTGGGATTCACCACAGAGAGGGAAGAATCGGAGATTGGGTCATTGGGAAATTACTCGGGTGATGTCCTGGAGTGGACTGCGGGCGTGCGACCCAGGGCACAAGTAGATGCTTTGACTTTCTCTTGAGCTACGGTAATGGGTGGACATCAGTTCTATGGGTACAGATACAAGTAGATCACGAGATGGTGGCAGAGCATATGGTGGAATTGCCCTTCCACTGTCAGTGAGATAGGAAGCAATTTCATACGCCAGGAGTGAGGATGGGAAGGAGGTCCCGGAAGTTTGAGAAGACAGGAGCGGGGCAGGAGAGAGGGCGGCTGATGGACCGGCAACATTGTAGGGTCGCAGGGTGGTACACAACGTGCATCTGAGGTTAGTTGCTAGGAATTTAAATCACGAAATATTCATCCTGGCAGCTTAAGATTGCTAGAGGAAAACACCCCATTTTGTACTTCAAAGTCCCCGGCCATTGTTAACTCAAATCTCTTCTCACTAGAGTTGGGATTTTCTAGCTGAGTTCTATGATGGTGGAGAGGGACATGGCAGTGGAGAATAATCTGTAGGAGGCAGAACACTGGCCTCCAAAGATGGCCACGTCCTAGTCCTGGAAACTGTGAACGTGTCACCTCACATGCTGGAAGGAACTTCGCAGATGGGGTCAATAAAAGTCCGTGAGATAGTGAGACTACCCTGGATGATCTGCGAGGGCCCAAACTTATCACACGGGGACTTAAAAGCTAAGAAACTTTCCCTGCTGTAGTCGGAGAGAGAGATGATTGTGGAGGATGGTCACAGAGATGCAGTGTTGCTGGCTGCGAAGGTAGAGGAAAGGCCCACGAGCCGAGGAATGCAAGCAGCCTGTAGAGGATGGAAAAGGCAAGCGAACAGATCCTCCTCAGAGCTTCTAAAAAAGACTGCAACGCTGGTAACACCTTGATTTTAGTCCAGTGAGACTCATTTCAAACTTCTGACCTCCGGAAACATTAGATAATAAATTCGAGTTATTTAAGCCACTGAATTTGTGGTCATTTGTTACAGCAGTGATAGGAAACTAATTCAGTTTCCAGGGGAATGATTGTAATCTCGGGCCATGGAATCTAAGTTGGATAAGAGGAGAAGTTAGGAATAAATAGAAAAGACATATTTTTTTTTTTGGTATAAGAAAAATCAAGAAAATAAAGATGCTAATTATGTCATTAATGATCTGTGAACTGAATGTGATTCCAAAAAACATACCAACAAAATTTGTTTCTGTAATATCGCTAAATTGATCTAAACATCATGTGGGCAAATAATTATGTGAGAGTAGGAAGGAGAAAATATGAAGAAGAGGTCGAGTGAAAATTATCTTTATCCATTTATTAAAATGTCAGAAAACTAAGACAATAAAAGAGTAGCGTAATGCTTTACAATAGGCAGATCAATGGGAGAAAACAGAGTTCAGAAATGAACTAAAATAGATATGAGAATTTATAACATGATAAACATTGCCTTTCTTGTCATGGGGAAATGATGGATTATTGTATTTCTGACAATGAGACAACCACTGAGGAGGAAAAGCTGGATTCTGACCTTATTCCTTACATCAAAATAAACTGATATGGAAGAAAGATTTAAAGATTAAAAAATGAAACTATAAATGCACCATAGCAAAACATCGCTGGATATTTACACATATTTTACATTGGGAAAGGCACCACCCAGAAAACATAAAGAGAGTGACACATTTCACTACTTAAAAAAATAAAATAAAATCAACTGTGTTGCTAACAAATAAATAAATAAATATAAATTTACAGCACATGTGGCAAACTAAAGGCTAACTTTTCTACTACAGAAAACTTCATAACAAATTAATATAGGAAAGATAATTAGAATATAGACAAATTACAGGCATCTCACAGAAAAAACAGAAATGTAAGTGGTTTACCAATATTTGAAAAAATATTCACCCTCATATCCATTAAAGAAATGCAAGCTAAACATCAAGGAGATTTTTTTTCTCTTAGATTAGAATGGCTTCAGAAATTGGGTCATATATTTGTTGGAAAAACAGATACTCATATACTGTTGGTAGGAATCTAATTGTGGCAGCCACTGACAAAGCAATTTGGCAACATATAACATAAATGGCCCAATAGTGCTACTAAAAATATATCTACAGATATATACTTGTATTTCTTGAGGTGCCTTAACACTGTACAAGTTTTTTTCTTGCTCGGGTAGCATGCAGTACAGGTTGGCCATGAGGGTCAGGAGAGTGAACTCTGCTCCATGCAGTTATTCAGGGCTCTAGGCTTCTCACCTCTTGTGGCTTCTCCCTCCTCTATATCCATTCAGCCAGGAGATACACAAACTAAAAGCTAATAAGATTTCTATAAACCGTATGAGATGACTGACGAGCTTAATTTGTCACCCTTTCTAAACTTAAGATATTTTGAGGAGGGATTTTCAAAGATGCTATAGAGAACCTAGAGAAATGTTTAGCGGTAGAAATCAGAAGACCTTTCGGTGAGAGGGATCATATCTATCAGTAGTGTTTCCTCTTTGAGCCTGACGTTGCCTTGTGGAGGCAGCCATGGAACGTTTCTGGCTGGTCAAAGGCTGCTCTTGCCATAGGCTCCCGCGTCAGACTTTGTAATCTGTAAACGGGCCAGTCCTTAACAGCAGAACCAGGAAACAAATGTGGAGAGCATGGTTCAGAACTTAGGCAACACCTAATGACCTGCACGAACTTTTCATTTATTCCAAACACCTGAACAGAGTACAACTTCTATATCAGGCAGTATGTTAGGCTCAATTAATATTATTTTGATTGCTTTTTCACACACATCATCTAAGGCAGGGTTTAGCAAACCAGCCCCTTGGCCAAACCCAGCTCACCATCTGTTTTTGTAAATGAAGTCTCATTGGAATACAGCCATGCTCATCCATTTACATATTGTCTAGGAGTTATGACAGCCCATATGTCTCAAATGTTTAGTATCTGGCTCTTTACAGGAGAAATTTGCTGACCTCTGGTCTTAAATAAAAGGAAAAGTGACATCAGTGTAGCAGGTTAGTGTAAGCGAAGTGGTTTAACCTCATTATATTGTAAACGAAGGGCTTAAAGCCCATTGGTTCCATAAGAGTGAAATGCGTATTCATGTTTTTTTTAGTGCTGTTTTTTTCTATCTTGCTTCTGTTAATTTCTGATATCACAATTGAAAAAGGCTTTGTTTATATATTTTGAAAATAGGATCATGGAATGAGGAATAGCTGATGGTTTAAGAAAATGTGGACAATAGTCTAATAAAAGAGTACCCTGACGCCTCAAAATTGCTCAATTATATGGCTTCCTTATAAAGCGGTCACTCACCATTGTCCCTTAGGCAATGTAAAACCCAAGTAAACAACTCAACGAAATCAAGAAAATGATATTCTTGGTAGGCGAACACTGTAGCCCCCTTTGATTCGTGATTTAAATGTCGATTTAGAAAACAAGGGCAACCTGGTGGGCAAGGAAATCAAGCTTGGGTATTTATGTAGCAACGCAAGACAGAAAACAGAACTCTCTTATTTCTACATTATTCTTGCTGGCAATGTTCAGTTGAAGAAGTGATATGCTAGGACTGTTTATGTAAGCTTTTTGTGTAAATAAAAATGAAGTTGAAACCTGAGGTAAAATCCACAAACCACTGTAGGTAGAAATGCTGATAGAAAACACACACCATCAAGAAATGTTAGACCACTGGGCTTAAAGGCCTTCACCAAAGGTCTCTATTGTGTGAGCTACAGTGCTAGTTGTACCTTCTGTGTGTTCACAGTTACCTTTTCTGTGGTCTTCCCAGAGGACTGTGATTTCCCGTGGAGTAAGACTATATCTCATTTGTCTTTGAATCTGGAACACGGGTCCACTGCCCCTTGGCAAATCGTCGAGAAAGCGCATGCGTATCCTCCTTTATCATTAAGCTCCTTCCTTCACTCTTCCCTATCTCTCTAAAGAGAATCAGTCACCTTTCTCTCATTTTCCCCAATATTCCCAATAATGATTTTGACATAACCTCAGTGCTTTTCTACTGCTTCACCCATGCTCACTCTCCAACTTCGATGGATGGACACAAAGGGCTGATGTGAGGCTTAAATGAGGTAATAACCATGATGAGCTTACAACATCTCCCAAAATCTTATATCCTCTCAAAGTTACCCATCACCATTACATTGTCGTCATCGCCATCACCGTATCACTTTAGCCTATATCTGCCCTCAGCCCTAGACACTTTATCACTGTGTCTCACCTTAACAATAGCCATGGATGCTTACCTGCTTTCCTCAGTTCACGGTTTCACCCTCATTCTGCCCACCACACCTAAAACCAACACCGTAATCTTTAATCACCGAATCTGCTCCTTTGTTGGAAAAACAACAAAAAACAAATAACTCTTGAGGCCCTCTGTTGCCTACTGATCTCAAAAGCCACTTACAATAGTATTCCATAGAAAAGAAGAAAGCCGTTTTGTTCATGGCTTGTTCTAGGAATGCATCACAGATTTAAGGTTATTTATCTTAGAGCGGTAGGTTTTAAACTTTTTGTCCATAATTTAGGGTAAGAAATACATTTTACATCTCATCTCAGGAAACACATGAACGAAATGGCACTTATCTTTGTCGGAGATGCACTTTAATATTTTCTATAATTTCTCTCCTATTATCCTCTATTTGAGTCTATCATTTTCTAAAAAACACTTGTCATGACTCGCATTTTCGTGATTCACTAATAGGTTATGACCCACGGTTTGATTAGCACAGTCTTAGAAGGCAGATGGGCTGGAGAAGAGGCAATCAAGAGGAAAAGAATAAAATTGTCAGTGTGGAAAACTTTCTATTATCCTTTGCCGTGGCTCTTAGGGCCTTGGAAGGTGGATGGAGCATTTTCTCTGTAGGGCCACTGGGATGAACCTAGGCTAGACCCTCGGCTTAAGCATCGAATGCCTTCTCTGCCTAGAGTTCAGCCATGGAATGCCAGCCAGAGGCCTTCCCATGCTGCTTCATTGCTCTCTCTCTTTTACTCCCAAGCCAGGCGGCCAGCCTGGAGGAGGTACATATATGTGGCATTAGGTTTAAAAGAGGTAGACGCCTCTAAAGGAGGCTACAGAGTCATGTCAGAAGTAGTCCACATCCTCAAGGAGCCAATGGAGAAAAGACAAATACAGTGATCATATTGGAAGAGCAGTAGATATCATCTATTCAAGTGACCTCTGGCGACCTTTACAGACAGAAGAAGCCGCCTCATCTTCCTATTCCAGTAAAAGCCAGGAATGACAGAGAGGTTTCTCTGCAGGTTCTTTTGTGATTTTCTTCTTGGATGCTTTCCTCTGTACCCCAGGGTGTTTACCACGTCAAGTTCTCAAGTGTGTGCTGCTGGATGATTTTGTTCTGGTTCCAAGCGGCAAGGCCAGTACGATAGTGTGTGGTCCTTTAAGCCATATGCTTTGTGCCTTCATATTCCCTTATGGCCCCCTTCATATTCTCAGACAATATAGTTTTCTATCCAAGATCCTGTCCCTATTGGTCACATTTACACATATTTATATATCTTTGTTGGAGCAGCAACTAGTATTGCAAAAGGCTTTGGCATCTTGGACAAAACTTTTGTCACTGCAGTTTCTGAAATATTCTGGCACCTTTCAAAGATTTCAAGAGTACACCATTCTCTCTGTCGGGATCGTGGCCCAAAAGTAAACTTGATAATTACAAAGAATGTTCCATCCTTGAAATGTGAAATATGAACGGGGGCTTCCATTTTTGCTTTTTTCTTAGTTTCCCCATGGGCAAAACAAAGGCGAATAAGTATTAACTGAAATTAAATAGCAAGTGTTCTTTTTAAACCAATCAGTCTTTTCAGATAATTTGAAATTGAGCCCTTGAAATTATTTTTAAAATTCAATTAGTGGGTGTTTATAAATTTTTTACGAATGAAAATTTTGGAAAAGTCATTTAAGAGGTCTTCACTTAAGATAGGAGTAGGCAAACCACAGCACAACAGCCAAATCCAACTCACTGCCTGTTTTTGTAAATAAAGTTTTATTAAAACACAGCTACACTCATTTATTCGTTGTTTCTGTATTGTCTAAGTCTACATTAGTTGCTGTAACAGCTGAGTGGAGTACTCTTCACAGAGATCATAGGGCCCACAAGGCTGAGAATATTTACTATCTGACCTTTTACAGGAAAAGCTTGCTGACCTCTGATTTAAGAGATTAATATTAATTTGATATAGCAATTTATAGTCAGTTCAATTTCTTCACTATCTTTATTTTGAAATCATTGTTTTTTAATGATCATACCCTCATAACTCTCAGATGTTTTAGTGTTTATATCATATGTCACCAAATATTTTTTCAAAGTGGGTAATAAATTGCTTTGTTGGCACTAAACGAGAAAAAGAACTTAATATTTTTATGAATCGCTTAAACAGCTGATGCCACCATGCAGTGTATAGGAATGTAAGTATATTAAATGGGCGACTTTAATAAGTCAGTCTCTAGTAGGGATTATTAGCTTTGTTATCACTATCTGGTTTGATAACTGAGAATTTAGCAATATTTACCTTTAAGGTCTTATTTACAGATCTACAGTTCTTCGTAAACTGATCTCCCTCCTCTTACCCTCCTTATTTTAGATCTCACCCAATACAGCCAAATTCAAAACTTCCGGGATGTCTTCTTTTGGGATGCCTGGCATTACATGATAAGGCTGGTGCAAATATAAGTAGAAAATACATCCCACCACAGAGTTTTTTATTACCCTCCGTTAAAGTGCTTTGGCTGCAAATTATGGAAACCAAACCAAAAGTGGCTTAAGCAATAAAGAAATTGATTATATTACTTTCCAGGGAGCCCACAGATAGGCTAATTAATGCAGCAGCCTTCCATCTTTCTTCCCTGCCATCCTCAGTGGGCCACTTCGTTCTTTGGCTGGCTTCCTTCATTGTCACAAAATGGCTGCAGCAGCCTCTGACATCACCATTCTTTGTGGCAGCGTGAAGAGGCAGAGAAGTGTTTTCACTGCTGCCTCCCAGGAGACTTCCTTCCCGCCTAATGCCCTAGAATTGCGACACTTGTCAGTGCCCAAATCAATAGTGGCAAGCAGAAAGAAATCACCGGAATTGGCTTGACCTAAGATTCCTTTCCTGAGCCTGGGGTGAAGACTCATCCCAGGATGCATGACTACATGGAGAGTGAGTGCCTAACAAAATAGGGAAAGTAAAAATTGGCGGGTACGGTAGGATAAAGGTGGATTTAGATGACAAACTATTGATGTACAATAGCAGTCATCGTCTGCCATTGCAAAGAAGCAATTGGAAGGGAACTATTCTTATATCGTATTTATTTGATCTAGTGTTTAGTACAGTGTTCTTTGCTTTTGCTGCTCAGGAAATATTTGAGAAATCGAATGGATTAAAAATTCAGTGATTTTAATCACAGCTCAAAGAATAGTCAAAAACAAGAATGGCAAAGGAAAGAATGAGGAGCGGAATAGTGTTCATCTAATTGCATCATCTGTCCACTTCCTGAATTTGTGAGAGCTGTTTTTATGGGCAGAAATTTGGAAGAGTTCCCAGGGGTAAAAGTTTATGACTTAAAGGTATTTGATTCCCTTCCTACTTGTGCAGTATCCGACAATGTGTGTCAAAAGAAAGTAGAGAGCATTAGCCCCTTTCAGAAGTCAAAACTCACCACGCTTAGACACCCTCGTCTGACTACCATTTCAACTTGAACTACGAACTTTGGCTTTAAAATTAGTTAACGATGAAACTCCTATAATTTAGAGTCGAATTTCCTTTAGTTAACAAATCAGGGTATTTCTTTGGGATAAGCGATTTGTGTCTTTCTGTTCTCCTACCTGCTTTCTTTCCTTTACGAAAGAAACATAACTTAAGGAAATGACTCGCCAGAGGCCATTTTTCTCGCTCTGATGTTTGGAAACTTCTGTCTCCACAAATACGATGCCTACCTAGACTAAGTTAAAAAATACCAGTTTCCATTTAAAGGATGTGAAATAAAAAATGCAAATGTAGGAGCCTGGAAGGACAGATTAGCTCCCAGCTTAGGAAAAGTTAACAACAAGGTTGCCCCAGCAACACATGAGCTGATAGTTAGAGCTTTTTTTTTTTTTTTTTTTTTTTTTTTTTTTAACTCATAACACTTGAATATGGAAAAGATGACAGCAAGTAAAAGATCGTTCTAGGGCATAATTTGATCATGACCAGTTATTATAGCAAACAGCAATTACAGAGAACGCCCGGTTAAGGAAAAACTGTACTTGAGCTTTGAAACCCATGGCATCAGGGCCATGCGATCTGCTTCCCTACCTCACGTTTTGATAGAATAATGAGACAAGCTCAACAAATCACATATCTTAATGATTTTCTGTAATAGAAAAATGCTTGCTTTGAGGTTCGAGCATCTAAAAGTTTTCCCTCCTGAAGAAAATTTCAGAACTAATTACCTTGCCAAAAGAATTTGTACAAAACAGAAAAGGTTTCCTTAGTGTTTAATTTAGCTGGAAACATGGTGACCTCCAAGATCTGACTGCTTTTACAACAGTAAGAGACTCACAGCGTGTTCTTTCTTATTTTCTGACTGCAGCTTTGATAATTTCACCACCACTTCAACATGTAAACTGTGGGGATTAGTACATTTCACAAGTACTTTGGGAGCCTCAGCTCTAAGGAGAGACATCTGTATTGCTTAAGAATACCATGAATATTTCCTTCCCTGAGAAACATAGACACTTTGGAAATGATTTTGAAAAATCTAACCCACGAGGTGCTAGTGGAATAAAGAAATAGTGTTTAATTCGTTCTTACAACCAAGAAAAATGACTCAATAACACTATTTCTACCTGCTTTCTATTTGAATCAAGGTTAATGGAAGAACTGCTAAAGATAAGGTGAAATATAAATGAAAACTTCAACCTATGTATTTGATTAAATAGCCAACAGTCTATAGCATGGGAGATTTCTTTTAAAATGGCATATATATGTATGTGTGTGTGTGTGTGTATATATAAAATGAGATCCAAAGTTTGACCTTGAATACATTGTTTTCTACTTCTATGTAGGTTGTTTTCTTTGAAAATTCTTGTCGCTCTATTGAGCCCTAGTTCCCACTAAAACATATATCAGTCCACTCCTAAATTTGCAATTTTCTCACCTTTTTTCACCAATAGAATGCTTGCTTGATGAAGGGTTGGATTACTAGGAATAAAACATTAAGAGGCTTAGGATAAGAAAGGATTTTCTAGACTAAGCAGTCACCATGTGATTTATCGGAGAAACCCCTATCAAAATTCAAAGGTCCCCAAAAAGGGTAACTTTGTCCTTTAAGACCAAACTCAAACATTAGCCTTTCCAAGCAGAGTTGGGGACAGCCTTCTCGCTTCTGGCCTACCACCTAGTGAATGTTTGCACTGAAGCATTTCTTTGTTTTGCTTTAATTAGATTTCTACACATCTGTCTTTAGCACTAAACTGAGTTTCTCAAAGGCAGAGATAGTATCCATTCATCTGGGTTCAGAGCACCTAGTTCTGTCTCACCTACAACGTGCGATTGATCAGCATTGGGTAGAGGGACGGATGGAGCAGTGGGTGGATCAGTGGACAGGGAATGAGCCCATTTCCTGGGGAAGATGTCGTTTAAACAGATGCCTGTGATAATGTAAAATAATATTCCCATGCGAAAGGGATTCATCATGTTCTGTGGTGCAACACCCCTGGACAGAGAACACTTGCTTTAGACTGGAGATGAGATCTCTGCTTTGGCTCCTCTTCTAAATCCCTGGAGTTAATCCCAGTTCAACTCTTACACCAGAGTGTTGCCCTGGTCCCGTTGGTTTCACTATCCTGAGCTTGCGGCCGCATTTCCTGCCAAGAAGCCGAGGCGGCCATTTTTCTGAGAATCACTTTTTCCTTTCTGTCAAGCTTGCTCTGTCTTCTATTTCTTGAATATGGAGCAGGCAACTCAAAGTAGCAGGGCTCATTTTGCATTTACTCCACTGAAGATGGTGATCGTAGTAACTGGCTCCAATGTCCAGCCCAACTTTTCCTGAGATATGATTTTGACTGGGGATTTGGTTGCCCAACTTGCCGGTCACTATCTGTTTTCCAGTGTTGATGTACTGGGCCAAATTAACTTAACACTGATGAGATGAATCATTGGAAAATACTAGAGGTGGTCTATGAGCACAGCGAATGGCCCTCAAGTGTCTGGAACCATTAATAATATTACTGCTTCTTTGACAAACCTCCTTTTCCAAACTGGAAATAAAATCTCTGGTTTAGTCTTTTTATTGCCTTATTTTGGGGAAGGTCTGTGGCTTGAGAGCCCTCAAAAGGAGAAGTAGATGAGACTAAAGGATGAATTTAAGTAAAGGATAAAATATAGTTTTAGTAAACATTTTTGTAACACATCCGCAGATCATATAACTCATCTAATCCACATATAATTTAAAAAGCTTTATTTTTGCTTATCAGGATAGGCATGAGAACTTGAATAATAAACAGATTTCTGTAATAATCAGTGTTCTTAGATGCAAATGACAAGTGCCAAGTCTGAATAACTTAAGCAGAAAAGGGATTTAGAGAACCCGTGAAATAGGAGGAATCTTGAGACAATCTAATCAGCCGTGTATGGAAACATCACCAGGGCCACAAAAACAAATCCGGTCAAGCCTCTCATCAGCCCACAATCTTTCCAGAAAACTCGCTGCACCAGAGTGGCAGACATAGCTGATGCTTTATGTGGGCCTCGACACATCTTCCTTCAGCTCAGGTAGATGAGAACAGGAAGATTATTTCACTAGTTTCAGCCAGGTGAGAAAGTCTGGATTGTGAGTCCCCTCCCTGCCATAAAGCTGGCTCCCAAATCTATAGTGCCTAGCTGAGCGCGAGCCTCCGCTTTCCCACAGGCTTGACAGATGAGTTTTCAACCTTCGTTTGAATACATGCCTGAGAGAAAGGGCTTTAAAAAAATCTCTTTTTGTAATAATTCTAGATTTACAGAAAAGTTATAATAATAATATGGAGTTCCGTTGTGCCCATCACCCAGTTTTCCCTAGTGAGAATGTCTTATATAACCTTAGCACACGCATCACAGCTAAGAAACCAAAACTCATACATTGCTGTCGACCGAATTATAGACCTTGTTTAGATTTCACCCGTATCTCCACTATCATCTTTCTTCTGTTCTGGGACCCCATGCAGTACACGACATGCATGTAGCTTCATGTCTTCTTATTTTTTCCTTTTTTTTTTTTTTTTTGGATAACAACCATTTCTTATCTCACACAGTTTCTGGGAATATCTTAGCCTGGGAATATCTGGAAATATCTTAGCTGGGCTATTCTGATTCAGGTTCTGATTCATGGGTTGCCGTCAAGCTCATCTGGGGTCGCGGTCATCTAAAGACTTGACTGGGGCTGCAGGCTCAGTGTCCGGGGACACTCACGTGGCTGCAGACCGGAGACTTCAGTTTGTTACCATGTAGCCCTTGCATAGGATCACTCGTGGCATGGATCGCCCGAGTGAGGAATGCAAGGCAGAGAACAAGTAGGATGGAAGCCACATTAAACAATGCTGGGGTTTTTTTGTTTGTTTGTTTGTTTTGTGTGTGTGTGTTTTTTGGGGGTGGTCTGAGGCAGCTCATTCCAAGGCTGAACAGTTCCATTTGCTGAGAAAACTGTCTTTCTATCATTTCCTCCTGAATCTTTGTTCTGGCCAATGTTGGGGACGGGTGGGGGGAGTGGTGTCTAGCCAGGAAGTCTCTTTATCTACCATGTTTAGTCCTCTACAAAAACAAGAAGCAGAACTACAGTGTCCCCTGAGGCTTTCCTGCGGGCTAAAGGCGCCTCCATTTATATATACATCCATTCATGCAAGTGCCCACCATTGGATGCTCTTCCGCCTGATCTGACCCCACTAACAGAGGAGAAACTCTTCACATAAGAAATAGAAGGCTACTTACCCAGGAAACTTGCTTTACTTCCCTACCTGTAGTTAGGAATTTGGTAGAAAGACAGCTATAGACAGACTCACATTTCTTCATAAATTGAAGGAAATGATTATTGTGCCCCAAAGGCAACCTGGCATATAAAGGCTCAACGATTTGTAAATGTTTCTATATCGTTCTGTCTAAAACATAAACTGAGCTTGGGTATAAAGTGAGCATTGTGACAAGTGGGAAAATGTGAACGTTTCGCATGGCTATAGCAACTCTCTAGGGAGAGATGTGCATAGACTGGTGGCTCCCAACCAGCGTGGTTCTGCTCCTGGGACCTTTGGCGATGTCCAGAGACATAATTGGTTGTCACACAGGTAAGGGATCAGTGCTCGGGCAGCTAGTCAGTTGAGGCCAGGGATGCTGCTAAATACTCCCACTGTGCACGGGGTGATTCCTCACACAACGAGGTATCCAGCCCCAAATGTCACTAATGCCGAGGCTGAAAACCCTGGTACCGATTAGATGCAGCTTCTGAAGAGCTACATCCGATGCTGACACCCAGGTGTCTCTTTCACATTATTTGTTCCTCACTTTTTAACTGAGTTGCCCTCACTGCCTCCGAGTCCCTTTGGTTTGCGTTCTCTGAGAGTCAATTTTTTTGGTCCTGTAAATAATGACACAGCTGTGGCTGGGAAAAGTGGAGCAGGCGGTGCCAAAAAGCATTCCTTCAAACTTTTCTCAGTAGGAATCATTTGAAGATTTGAAACAAGCTCCAGCCTTCCTCTTAGGCTGGGATGGAGTTGCAAGCTCCAAGTCTTGGCAGCTGTGCGGTGGCCCAGCGTTAGGTGTCTGTGTTAGCCTGGGACAGCTGTGAGGAATGTGGGACCCAGTGCTGCCAGCTCTTCCATTTTCCTCAAGACGTTAGAAATCCAGACATGTATGGGACTTACCAAGATTTTGCATCACAACTCAGGTTTTTATAAATCACCTTGTGGGCTAAACGCCACCTGAATAGCAGGGGGCTAGATACGGTCATTTTGCACCCACTGGGCTAGTTCTTTGCCTGTGTCAGTAGCAGCATCAGAAGAGGGTGTTGTCCTCAGAATTATATTTAGTATCTTTTATTTGTCCTCATTTCATATCTCAGGAGATTTGTTCTGTTTTCCGGTAATATAATCTTCATGGAGCTCTCTCTGCAAGTAAAAGCTTAAATGTTGGTGCCCATATCTGGTGCACCTGTGAATTTAGGCTGTCTGCGTGCGTGCCCTGTGACTACCCTGCTAAGAATGAGCTTCAGCATCTTGTCGTTTATCACCCATGTCCTTGGAAGAGCAAAGTGTAAAAGACCCTCACAGATGAACATCCATTGTTTCGCAAATACCTCCAGAACCATCTCTCATGATGCAGAGGCAAAGTGACCTTTAAAGAAAGGATCTTCAGCTTCTCATCACAGATATCTGGGTTCTGCTCTCCCCACCTCTCTCAAGACAGAGCTAGGCTTTTTGGGAAGAGCTGGAATTTGGATTTGAATCCCAGCTCCACTACCTACCAGTCCTGTGAGTTTTGGACAATTGGCTTTAATTCTCTGATTTTCAGTTCCCTCTACCGTAAAGTGAATAAATCAGAAAGCTACCTCAGTGGATTGTATGTTGATGTGTAGTAGGTAAATATATGTAGAAATGACTCATGCCGATTATGGTGAATATTTAGAGCTTAAAAATTGTCAGTTCCTCTTTCCTCCTTATTACCTTGGGCATGTTAGTCTACATATACCTGCCCTTTAATGTCACAGCCCTCAAATAGGGACCACATTCTCCTCACCAGGACAGTAGAGGTTAAGAGTGCCATCTTCGATGTTGAATAGTCCTGGGTGCAAGTTCTGAATTTACTACTTTACATCTTCCACCCTTGGACAAGTTACTTAACCTCTTCTAATCTCAGTTTTCTCATCTGTAAAATAGGAAGAAATAATAGCATGGGCTTCATAGAGCTGCGGTGAGGATGTAATAAGGTTATGGATAATAAGTACTTAGCTTATAGTACATGCTCAGTAAACACAAGTTATTCTTTACCACTGTGTGCCCGTTTCATAGGGAAGTCATGGTGGTCTGAAGACGTCATAGGTATTCGGATATTTAGAAAAGTTAAACATTCCAGAACTTTCTTCTGCAGAACTTTCTTGCTGGGTTTTCAGCTCCGTTCAGTTAATATAATTTTTATTTTGGTGCCATTCTCTAAAAATGATGAAGTCTTTCGTTATTATTATTTTCATTGAGGAATAACAGAGAGAGAGAGTGTAATGTACGTGAGTACAAATGTGCACAATTACAACTCGGGGTTCTTAATACGTATGTATCCCGTAACCACTGACCAGGTCGAGACATAAAGCATTCCTGACACCCCGGCAGGCTTTTTCGGGCCCCCTAACTCTTTCATCTATCACCAAAACTGAGTCCTTTTTTGAACAATATTATTGTTGTTGTTATTGTTGTTGTCTCTTTCATCTATCACCAAAATGAGTCCTTCCTTGAACAATATTATTATTGTTGTTGTTGTTGTTGTTGTTATCATCATCATCATCTCTAGAGTCAATTTAATATGGAAAATACTGTTTTATAACCCACCTCCTCTGAATCTGATCCCCTTAAAATTAGGAGTTGTGTGCTTTATTGGTCCTGGGTTCTCTCCAAACCAACCCAAAACCTTTATCTGACTTCCGGCCATGGACAGTGCTGACAAATCCTCATGGTGTTCCACCCTGTACTATTCACTTAGGGGGAGATGGAAGCCTAGGAGACGTGGCTCTGCCCTCAGAGAGCTTCTAGTCCAGCTAGAGGAACAAACAAGCCTTAAAAAGGAATTTCACCTGACAAGGTGTGAGTCCACGGAAAGCATGTCCCACACGAGCGGTCTCACGTTCTCTCGTTCTCAGCCCTGCAGACCATGTTCGGTGCCGGCGACCCCCAAGAAGACACCAGATTAACCACACTCCACACCCACAGTTCCTTTGCTTTGGGGTCACAAGGAGTGAAGGGCTTGCTGCCTCGACATCTATTGTCATGTCATGTATGTCCGTGGGGTTTCCCATCTGCGACATGGCCTCCTGGGGCACATTAATGAGGTGGAAAGAGGGTGCATGGAGTCCAGTCCCCAAGTGCTGGTTCCAGGATACCTTTGATCAGGTTGCCTTCAAGGCGGTACATGCCCTGGGAGCACTTAGCAAGCGCGTGCTCATCACCATTTGCGCTGTAGAATGTTGCCGTGCAGTACTGATAGTTAGGAAGCTTCAGTTTCTGTAAAAGATGTAATGGCGCTTATCACACTTATCACCATTCAAGGAACTGGTTGAACAGAAAATGTTCTGTGTGGTTACACGTAATATGGCAGCCTCGTGCGCAGGTTTTCTGTGCTCTGTGAGAACAAAAGACACTCTTCAAAAACTGGAGACTCAGTTGATTGATCACAAGGGAGAAGAGAAGCGAACAGTTTCATTTCGCAGCTCTTGTCATTTTCTTGAGGATTTTAAATAACGAAGTGGTGCACTAAAGCCACGCATCATTTCACATTAGTGCACATCGCCCATAATTTCATCTAGTTCCTGTTAATAACATTCACCTTTGTCTAATTAAGTGAAAACAGATAATATTCATTGTAAGTAGTGAAGCATTTTTTTAAATTATGGACAAAGATCACATTTTTCCCTAGAAGGATGCTTCGAGTTACTGTTTGGAGTTTTGGAGTTTGAAGTCTACATTATCCTCGTGAGATGATGTAAGCTCTCATCCTGGTGGGAATATAAATCAGCAAAACCATTTGGAAAACAGTGCTACCTGCTAAAGCCTAAGATTGCAGACATACTGACCGGGCAATGTAGCTTCTACATGTATCTCCTAGGAAGTGTGATTCTCAGGCATAGATGTGAAGCAGAGTCCCCCAGGGGCTTGGTAAAATGAGTGCTGCTGGGCCCACCCCCAAATTCCTGACTCAGTAGGTCTGCGGTGGGACCACAGGCTTCGCAACTCTAACAAGCTCCTGGGAGGTCCTGACGTTGCCGGTCCCAGAACCACACTTTAAGAACCACTGCCTTAGAGAGATTCTTGTACATGTTCGAGAAGATGTGAACAAAAGTTTTCAAAAACACTGTTCCTAATTGTCCTAAGCTAGAAACAACTCAAATTTCCATCGACAGTTCAATGGGTAAATTAACTGTGCTATAGTCATACAAAAAACACTGTCAGAATGAGTGACGTCCAGCTACCTGGCTCAACGGGATGAATTTCAGGAAGTGTGGATGAATGAAATAAATGAGGCAAGAAAGAATACCTACAGTGTGATTCCGTCTATGTGAGTTCAAAAGCAGGAAAAACAAAACTATGGTCTTTATAAATGCATACACCAATGGTAAACTGTAAAGAAAAGCAGAGAATAGGTTATTGCAAAAATCAGACCAGTGATGACCTGGGGAGATGGGGAGGAAGGCATACGGGAGCTAGGCCTCAGTACTAGCAGTAGTCTGCATCTGAACTTGACCCCTGGTATGTGGGAATTGCCTCCTGATTATTATTTAAACTGTACATTTATATTCATACACATCTATATACATCTCTTAATTAAAAAAGAAGTTTTCAAAAATCCCTCTATGTTGAAAAAAAATGCCCCCATCTCATATGTATTCTGGTTTTTTGACAACTTGTTTGAATTTTAGGATCTGCCCACTGGTTATGAAAAATAAATCTTTTTCATATATGGTTTATTCTCTCGGGTCAACTATTAAAAGGAAGGAATGATAGCATTTTTTACAGAAACATACCTTTGTTACAGTCAATACATTTGGTGATATGAACGAATGATGAACAAAGTTAGTCCTATTTGGAGAACGGATTAGAACCCTGTGCAGTTGGTATGTTGTGTCAGTAGGAACACAGTAAGTCGTGGGGTTCCTGCAGTTAGCTCATCTTTGAGAAACTGAAGGTAAGAACAGAGACACAATGAAAAGGATTGATGGCTCTTTGCCGCAATCGCAACTGATTTACATAATTTCTCCCTATTCAGACCTCATGACTGCATGAGTGAAGACTCTTATAAACTATCTCCATTTTATGGGAGGAAAATCATTTTTGAAATATTTTTCCTTTTACAAAGGATGGAAGGATTGAATGTGCCTGTTGATTATGCTGTGTTATCTTTTGCCTCCAAAAACTCAGAGGAGAAATTGGGAGCATGTGCAGCTCTCTGGGGATCCCAGGAATGCTCGCTGCTGTTTAAGAACGCTTACTCTGTCTTTCCTTGATATCGGAGTCTTGCTTTTACATTTTATTGGTCTGAGTCTCTTTCTTTACTACGCTTTTTAGTATATCCCCTAAGAAAACAATTCTTAATCCCCCCTTTAAACATAAGTTTTCTTGCGGCAAGGACTTTGTCTCCACTATTTGATCACAGTGTGGGTTCTCGATTTGTACCTCCCACTTGTTAAGTGGACAGCTGCATAATCCTGAAACGCATTCTTGCAATGACGACTGCCAGTATTTTATGACATTCCAAGAATTCAATTGCAGCTGCCTACTGATATGAGTGGTATCTTTATTATTTGGTGAGTTAACCAGACATATCAAGTACATTTGTCACTAGGACAAGATGATAAAAGAATACATGCCTTACTTATTATAGTGAAAAATTAGAAACAACCCAAATGTCCATCAGTGGGGAATGGTTAATTAAATTATGGTATAGAATATTATGCAACCCCCCCAAAAATACAATCTGAATTAATGTGTCAGGGTCCCCATTCAAGCACTTTATATGCATCGTTTCATTCCATTCTCACAAGCCTATGAAATTCTCACTTTATAGACGAGGACGCCGAGACTTGTCCAAAGTCACACAGTTAGTAAATGGTGCAGCAATACTGACATCTGAGTTCTTTGGACCCCAAAATTCATTTCCTTCTCCAGTTACACTGTACTAGCTCATGACCGTCAAAGCCGTACGTACTGTTGTTGACTCTTCTCTTGTCATCTTGATTGAAGATGACACTGGTTTGCATAAACATGAAGACTAGGAAGAGACTCAGGTAATAGTTAAAGCAAATATATCTAAAGTGTCAAAGCTGAGTGACTTCCGAGTGAGGTAAGTTTCCTGTACTTTCCATGATTGGAACAAAATTTAAGAGCATACACTAAGATGCTGGTGATGTGTGCAATCCCAGTCAGGGACTTTCATGGATTTTCAGAGCCTTTACTCTGTTTAAAATGCCAAATTATGAGTGAAGTGATTGAGAAGTCACACCGTTGCTCAAATGGAATTATCGGTGTTAAATATCACTTGTATGCTTGTTTTTACAACTTTTCATTCTTTTAATATTTACAGATGGACAAAAGAGAAAGAAATCTTTGAGAAAGAAACTGGATTCACTAGGGAAGGAGAAAAACAAAGACAGAGGTAAGGGACAGAATGAACTAAAGCGAATGCATCTTCCATGGAGCATAATGGTTGAATTTGGTGGGGCTTTTGAATTGCATAGATTTATGCGGTTCTACTCTATTACATAAACTAGATTTCTATGATGGAATGTCATTAAAGGCTGTTTTGGTCTACTCTTTTGTGTTTGAGTGGCCCTGTACTGAATTGATGAGTTCAACTGGTTGGAGCAAAGTGTGACTTCAGCCAAGTTTATGGTTCCAATTATGATTCTGGCCAATCAGCTCTGCATAAAGAGAACCTGGGTTGAGTAGCCATGGATTGCATCTCTAACGCTAACCAGCTGTCTGGCAAATTCAGATATTTAGGCAGGGCTAGTTGAATGAGAAAAAGTTGGAATTCTCCTACCATGACTACTGGAAAGAAGCAGTCTCATCCTATGGGGTACTGAAGATGAGCCTTTCTCACCATGTTTTTCTTAGATCACAGCGTGCTTATTCTTTGCCCTATATATTTTGGAACTTGTTGATGCTCTTTATACTGTTTTGAGTCCCCTTCTATGTCTATTTAGAGAATTGACACTTTTGCTACTCTTTCAGAGTTGATTTGTCTTTATTTCAAACTAGCATTCATTGAGCCCACACAGGGGGCATCTGGCCTCCATTAGCACAGTACGGCACAGCTTGTCGTAGCTTGCTTCTATAGTCCTATCTGAAATGACTGCTGAATGCTATGGTCACATGAATGTATTTTTATTTTATGTGGCATAGTAAATGAGTATTGAGTAAAGAGGGCCATGTGTCTCATCTGGGACAATTGAATATCTGCTTGAAAAGTAATAGAAGACAATAAAACTGAAGGTATAAAAATAAATGCATAGTGATCAGTATTGGACAAGACCTAGCTCACACCATCAATCCCAGGCTCTATATCCATACCTTGAACTGTGCCTAGAAAGACATGACCTTTGGTTCTTTGGACTAAAAGGAGATAAATAATTCTAAAGAATAGAAAGCCAATGTTTACTTCCCTTAGAGCATGATTTCTCAACCTCGGGCCTGTTGACATTTTAGACAGGATAATCTTTGTCACAGGGGCTGTCCTGCACATCGTGTGAGGTATTTGGTAGTATCCTTGGCCTCTACCCACTAGATGCCAGTAGCACCATCCCCAACCACATCTCCAGACATTTCAGATGTTTACCTCCAAGCAGAGAAAAGGAGATGAAAGTATCTATGATCCCTACCCCGACTGCACAGTAGAATAATTTGTTGAACCTTTAAAAGTTTCAATGTCCGATCCTCTACTCCAGAAAGTCCGATTCCATTCATCTGCGGGGTACTGGGCATGAGTAGCTTTATAAACTACTAAGGTACAACTTCTAAGGTGAGAACCCTGAGCCATTTTCACCAGTAAACCTACCAGGGCATGTCCTATGACAGCAGAATCTGTTTCTGGAATAATGATGGCAGAGGGCGCTAACACTTACCCAGGTACCTATCATTCTTTGATAAATTGTATTCTATTTAATTGGCTCATATGTTCTTGCCCTTATTTTTTAAATTAGTAGCTGGGGTAGCTTTTTTAAGCTAGAGTTTTTACTCATTCTCTTCCTGCCACAGACCGCTTTTACCTTGCTAGATTTAGGGTACTTTTCGATGTTAATGGGGTACATCAAAGGGATTATTCAGACCGCTATATTAGTAACATGTCATCTCTGACGTTGATTTGTTTTAGGATGATGGCCTTGATATTGGGATTTGGATACTCGTAATGTAGACTTCAGGTGATTCTTCAGCAGTGCACATTCAGGCCAGACTGAGCAGAATGAGCATTTTTGTGGGAGATGTTTGAGTCCCGTCGACAGAGGGAGATGGACGTGTGCTTGTTTATATCACAGAATAGCAGGAAGCGAGAATGTGAGTAAGCAGGGAAGGAGAAGAGAAAGAGCCAGGGAAAGTAATCGGCCAACATGCACGGGGCCACTGTGCTTTTTAAAGACCAAATCATATTCATATATTGTATAGGCTCACTGAAAACTTGGCAGTGTTCCATAAGACTGCACGGGGAGCTGGCCAGGTAAAAAAGTCAGGTCCTGATGGTTTCAGAGAAAAGGCACAATGCCTACCCAACTACGGGGAAAAATATCAGGCTTCATGGCGAAAGATGTTTGTTTCTTTTTTAGAGTAGCTACGATCTTTATAAGAAGATGTCCTAGGCTTAAGTGAAGCTTAATTATATGGTGTCTTTTCCGAACATAAAGTCCTGTCTGTCTGTGTCAGCACATCTATTACATGGAGTCCTGGGACCCAAGGTGTGAGTGGGCAGAACGCGGGTCTCGCGCAGTCACAATCAGGTCTCGTGATTTTCCTCCGTTCGAATATTAGCGTTTGGGTTCATAACAGCTGCACATGTGAAAAATGATAATCATTTGAATCCAAGAGTAAAAGAAGGAAAACAGGAAACTCTAAATGACCTCTTGGGTTAGGTCATCTAAAAATAAATAGGAGTGGCTTATTAGAATCCAAATCCTTTCCCAATAAAGAATGATTCATTAAATGTTTGACATGCTGCTATATTAATTCAATTAAATCAATTAATTGATTCGATCAGAATGAATCATGTCCTCTATTTTATTTCATTGCCTTGACACATTATACAGAAGATCATGGGACACTCCTGTGTCCCTCCTGTCACTTAAACAGTGTCCCTATGACTTTTGATTTCCATATGGAAACTAATTCAAGACTGATGCTGGTTCAGAAAACATTTTCATACAGAATATTTCCAAGCTCTTAACTTCTCTGAGCTAAATTACTTGGCAACCAAAGAGTATTCTTGAAACTTTTAGAACGTTAAAAAATTTCTTGCTTGTATCAAAAAGAAATCACTTTGGGGGAAAAAGATTTATAGATAGCTACTTTGTTCCTCTTAATGTGGTCGCTAATCAGAACACCAGGTGAATGGGTTTTATCGTGACATAAGTCTGGGGGATGGGTCACCTCTCCACAGGAGAATTTCAGATTGTGCCATATGTTTATCGACATCAAATCTGGGGATTGTTCAGGTCTGGAACTTTTCTTTATGCCGAAATCACGTGCAGCTATGTTATCTTATTCCTGGCAGTCTAAGTAAGTTACTATATGCGAGCTATGAAATACACTATATGGGGATAGTTGATACAACTTGATTTCGCATCCTATTAAATAGCAGTAGAAAAATCAAGTATCAGTCATCACTGTGTAGGAATTCTGAAAGAAAATACGTTGAATGCTGGCATCGAATGCCATTCCTGGACATGAGAGCACCAGGGAGCATGTGATCCCAGGAGAGAGCCGGAAAGGGCCACCTCCACAGGACTGTGTGAGCCACAGCACAACTTTTGGTCTGCATGCTGAGAGCGTTGAGACACGATCCAAGTGTAGTGAGGAGGGGACAGCTTAATGGTGTGTTTAAACAGATTGCCGCACTGCAATGTAAAACATGAACTTGGGGTGGGGAGAGACAAGAGTGGAGGAAGGAAGCCTGGTTCCAGAGGTAGGATCACTTCTGGTGAGGACAAGGTCCAGGATGGGGCAGAGGGAGTGGGTGACAAAGGCGACATGCAGAAAAAAGTAAGAGGAGAGAAGAAGGTGAAGGAGATGTGAGGACAGAGAATCAGATGGGTCATTTAAGTAGGCATCTGAGCCGCCCAGGATGACGGTAGATTGGGGGTCTCACTCTGAGTCAAAATCAGTGACAATAAAGAAGAGCAATGAGCAAGAGCCATGGGGGACCTTGCAGTAGCAGGTTTCTGCCACACAGCGGGAGGGGGGGGACCTGCGAGTTGCAGTAGAGAGCAAAGAGGATGGCGTGCCACCTCCTGACCCCGTAGTTCATGGGAAGAGAGAGTAGACAGTCGCTACTAATGAGGACAGCAGAGGAAGCGGTCTCCTTGGCGAACACACACCACAGATAAGAGTCTGATTCACTTTGTCTCTGGCCCCAGAACACTGTTTTCGGTAATGTCCTTAGGGCTTTAAAAACCTATTATCAACTTGATTAGCCATGGTTATCACAAAGCCTCTAGGTTCTTTTTTCCCTTTGACAGAAGAGCTTTGAACACACAGACAAGCATGTGTGCCTAACACTTTGTTTACACATAAAGGAGGATTCTGCTCAAAAGACTTGTAATGAATCCTCAATTTCACAATAGCCATAATCGTGAGAAGCAATAATATTCAAGGAATCCTGCCTAGAATTTTACAGAGATTAGACGCTACAGCACAAAAGTTTAGAGCATAGAGATGTGTTCTTGCTGAAGCTCGTAAGAGCCCTCAGGAGAAAGCAACAAGAAATTACAGACCTTTCTCAACTCCATCACTGAAAAAACACACTCAACCAGGAAAGAAAGGCTATTAGAAATAAGAATCTATTAGAGTTTGGCTACATCTCTCGAATGGAGTAAAAGAGAAATAAAAATTGGCAGCAAATGACTTCATGTATTCCACCTATTTAATTTGTATTCAGTTATTCTGATTTACAAGTAGAGGGACAGACTTTCGGATATTAAAATGACAGATTCCAAAGGAAACCATTTTTCTTCTTTTTTTCTCCAAGGATATTAGAAATCTTTAAACGAGTCTGGTTGGCTTTCCCTGTATAGAAAACATGGCTAAGAGAGGAGTCGATAGTCCCCATCTCATATTAAATCCTGCTATGAGTACACCTGCATGAGCAGACACATGTCACCTGACACATTTATCAATACCCTTTTTTTTTGCTGTTATTATCCCCTAACAGGTTTTGTATATTCCATGTAGCCGTTAGCCTTACCATCCACATATTTCTAGATTGTCTCTGATCTTTTTGAAGTAAGACTATTTGATTATTCCCAGAAACAAGGCAGCACTGGTTTACACATAAGTCCCGAAGTACACAGCAGGTGGGCTGGCGTGGTCTCCTTTCATTTTTAATTTGGCTAGTCGTGGAGATGGCCTTTTACCTGTACTGAGTATTGGATCTTGCTGCGTTGTCCGCACTGATCACTCAAACAAATGTCTAAATTATTTTTTTTTGTGTTATTTGTGCCACCTAGTTTGTCGATGAATGGTAGGCACCCTCTGAAAATTCCAAATTTCTGAACCAAAATTCTGAACTTTTTGTTTTCTACTTCAAAATAAATTGCATGTTTTGATAGAACCAGAGGTGCAGACTTTTCAAGTTCCATTTCTGCTTTTAATGTAGACTTGGCCATTGGCTCAGCGATGTTGAAAATGTCACCATGGATCAAAGAAGGAACTCTTTTAAGGCCTCTTTCCACCTGATTTAATGTTAGTCTTTTCTTTCAAAGAACAAACAGCTTTAGAATTGTTTTCCCTTGATCATTCTGGTTTTATTCATAGGGGTTATAAAAACAAGGAAGAGGCTAGACTCTAATTTGCTGCTTCCAGAGACCAAATTTTGAATCTAAGAGAAATAATTCATTTAATTTAATTCTTAATGCTTTCCAGCATGAATCTAAATAATTGCCCATAAAATGCATGGTCCTATGGATCCATATACTTACAACGTATGTGTAACGAATTACTAGAGATATGGAGAGCAACTGGGTGTACATCTTCAAATAAAGCCATAGATTTCTGCACTATGCTCCTTCCCCGAAATTGTCCTTACTAGAGGATTTAACAAATTGTATCCTGCGTCCTTCACTGGATGTTTCGTGGTGAGAGTCCACTTCCACACGTGGCCAGCAGAATGGCTTGAGTACAGGTCATGAGAGTGACGTGACAGCTCCAATCCGGCTGCCATGCGGGGATAAGGAACACGAAGGAAAAAGAGCAGACTTTTTCCCAAGTTGCTCCTCTGTCGCTCAGGTTCCATGGGCTGGCTCTTTCACTAGGAACCTCAGAGAGTGTCCACTTAACTGAATGTCAGTCTTCACTTCATGCATCTCTATTCTGGCACGTGATAGACAGTATTACACTTATTTATACACCTGACTCTGCGCTTCCCTACCCCACCCCACTCTCGGAACCTTTCGAGAGCAAAGACTGGACCTACCTTTTGTAAGCTTTGTATTCCCCAATGTGTAAGTTGACACGATGCATCATAGGTGTTTCATAAGTGCCTGTTGAATCAATGGAGAAGTGACTTGTAAGCTTTGGGGGCTCCTGAGACATATAAATTGGAGACTAACAGTTGTAAAACTGTGTATGCATGAGGATAAAATATTATATACATTCTATCAAGACATCACAGTTCTCTATAAAGTTATTTCCTTTAAAACATACTTGAGCTACATAGAGAAAAAAACTAGAGGCCTAGACTTCTAAAACTTGTGTTCTTTATACATACTAGCTTTCTTTATCGAAATAGAATCTTTGGCCACTCCTGATAAACCCGAAAGTCATCCTATATTTAGATTGACCAATAAATTCTTCTGAAAACAGCCATTTGAATATGTCTGCCCTGAGGTCTGAAACATGAGTGAGTCTTCACTGGTCCAGTCTTTCTTGAAAAGGAACATTTGTTTTCCATTCTAGAATTCGTCCCGCAGGCGTTTGGAATGCCCTTATCCCAAGTCATTGCAAATGACCGGGCCTATAAACTCAAGCAAGACCTGCAGCGCGATGAGCAGAAGGACGCCTGCGATTTTGTGGCTTCCCTCCTCCCATTTGGAAATAAAAGACAAAACAAAGAACTGTCGAGCAGTAACTCATCTCTCAGCTCCACCTCGGAAACACCAAATGAGTCGACGTCCCCAAACACCCCAGAACCGGCTCCTCGGGCCAGGAGAAGGGTGAGTTGGCCAATGTTTTCTCTGTTGCCAGTGCTAGGACAACTGAAAATGTGGCAGGTTATTTTTCAAGTCTTTGCTCATGTGAAAACTGAGAATATCGTTTGTGTCCAAGTATCTGTCGACAACCCCATTCAGAGAGCTTTTGCACTGGCCATATGGCACCTGGCACACCCTCAAAGCCTTCCCCTGATCCCTCTCAAAGCCATTGGGGGCCCCTCCTCGGTTATCCATATGCCCGTGATATCCTGAACATTCTGCGACATCGCCATTGATCCTGTTCTATTGCAGTCTTCCGTTGTCTTAGCAGACTTTCCCACGAGACCGTGAGGCTTGAGGACAGGGCCAGATGTTTTTGTTAATCTCTTTGTCTCCAGCTGAGAACCATGCCTGGCCCAGTGAATTCATAAACAACGAGATTTTTTTCCCTTATCACTGGAAATTCTTTTTCTCAAACACAACTAACACACACTCTCTCTCTCTCTCTCTCTCTCTATCTATCTATATCTACACACACACACACACACACACATAGTGTGTACACACACATGTACATGTATGTATATGTATATAGATATAATCTTCCAAATCAACACTGTAACAATAGGATACCATTTGCTGAGAGTGTTTTATTCTAGACACTGTGCTGTTATTTGACATTTCAAATTTCACATATCAGGCAAACTGCTTGGTGATTGGCTGAGTCCGTCGATAAACATCTCTAAAATTTCCTAGGTCACTGGGAAATCTTCTCTCCTTTTCCTCTCAGCTGGTGGCCCCAAATCTTTGTCACCTCCAGCCATTGACGGGTGCCCTAGTTAAAACCTCAGACACTTTTCACTTAAAATCCTTATCTCTCAATCAGCCCTCAACATTCAGTACCTGTCCAGGATAGAGGGATGCTTGAGCCACTGCTATTTTTCAAGGCTTTGGCTATGTTTAAAGATAAAAAAATGACAACATTATGGAATATTTGAATTTTCATGATGGAATTGTTCTTCCAATCCCGTCATTCTCTCAGACTGTGTCTACAAACCCGTATATGGCAATAACACCAAAGCTCTGTGTTAGAGCTTTCTGGGACTTTAGGGCCAAGCAATCGGCCTCCCAAAATGCCCTCTCCTCTGTCCAGGCCTTGGTGCGACACCAGCAGCCAACTTCTTCTTCTATGCTTTATCAGAAGATGGGTGGCTCTACGGATGTGGTTGGCGCCCTGTTCTCTTCCCCTCAGCCTTTACCATTCCTAGCATGCCAGCCCTCCCTCTACCTGCCAGCACATCGCTTTGCCAAAGGCTCTCTCCGATGGCCAGAGGAGCCCACATGCAGATGACAGGCTGCAAGCACTGAGGCGTTAAGGTCACCTCCCTGCCCCTACCAGAAGCTGCCCTTAGTCAATGACTCTTGAGACTTGGGGTATAAGTGCTCCAGCGCCCTGACACCTTAGTGGGGATAGCTCCAAGGTGTTCGACCTACGCCATCTCCCACGGGTCGCCAAGCACTGAGCTTTAGCTGCTCATAGCGGTCATAGGCTTGGCGACACTCCCTTCGGTGGCTCTTTTCCCTTCCCTTTCTCATTCCCCTGCAGCTATCTCTTGGGACCACTTCCTACTAAAGTCCTTTGTGCTGCTTCTGGGGGAAACCAAGCAGACTGTTTTATGGAATCTTCCTATTAAAAAAAAAATCTACTTCCTAGAGTCACTTTTTTTTTTTTTTTTTTTTAGATTTTTTTTTTTTCACAAGCCTTCTCTGACTCTACTTCATTCATTGAGTATGTGATTTTCTTCTTGTTTCAAGGAACGAAATGGTTGGGTCAAAATGTTTTAAATATGTGTTTGCCATCTCTTGTCTTTCATTTGGAAAATGTTGTCTATTGCTGAAATTGTAGCGGCCATGACCTTACCCTACTCTGTGGAGGTTTTCTAACTTTTTCAAACGGTGTTAATTTTTTTCCTTTTAATAATATACGAACAGTACAGTTCAGTTAAGCAGCGTTATTTCAAGTGCGATAAATAATCATAGGCAAAAGTATTTTTTAGATGGCATCTCTGGAGAGCCATTTTTATTTTCTCCATCTTCACTCTTTGTTTATGTCCACATGTAATTTGCAGGGTGCAATGTCTGTGGATTCTATCACGGATCTTGATGACAATCAGTCTCGACTGCTAGAAGCTTTGCAACTCTCCTTGCCTGCCGAGGCTCAAAATAAAAAAGAAAAAGCCAGAGATAAGAAACTCAGTCTGAATCCTATTTACAGACAGGTCCCCAGGCTGGTGGACAGCTGCTGTCAACATCTAGAAAAACATGGTAAGCAGACTTATCTGTCAGCGAGCACGTACTGAAGACTTTCATTGATTCAGGCATCATTCATTTAAGCACCCATTTTCACTCTGCGTTCATTCGATCGAACTCTGGGCCAAAGTTTTCTTTGTGAATACAGCTGAGTGTTTGCTTAAGTGATTACTAGGCTGACCAAGATTCGAGGGGAGAAGAAATCCACTTGATGACATCAGATTGCTGAGACCCCAAGAGTCCTCAGAGGTGACCCTGGAGGCCAAGCAGTTTAGGGGAAAGCAAGACCTTTAGACCGGGTCTGTCCCCAGAGCCCCCATCAAATAGAGAAGAGCCACTTTTATCTTTTTTGTACTTTAAAGTTACTCATAAGGCTTTCTTCAAAAAATAAGATTCCAGCTCCTTTTTCAAAAAAAAAAAAAAAAAAAAAGATTTGAAAACCATTTCTTAAGTGAATAGAAAATCCAGTTTTTTTAAATGTATAGTTTCGACAAGTTTCTATATAGCTATTTGCATTTTTGCAGAAGGATGTCCATTTAAAATGTCTTCATGATGACCCTTTTAACTACTCAGTTCCAGTCAATATGTTGACTTAAAAATACTGTACGGTTATTTTTAAATGTTACTGAAATTTAGACTTGGCTCATCAAACTGCCATTTCCATCATGTAAATTTGTGTGCTGTAGTGTTAGCACGTATTTTATGGGCATGAGAAAAGTCTCTTAATTGCTTCTTTACCATATAAATAATATGCTCATTGTAATAAAGATAAAAAAAGAAGCAGAAAGCAAAGAAAGTTCTGAGGCTATTATGTAGATGTAAATACTATCAATATTCTCATTTATTTCTAATAAAATGGAACTTTATTAAAAATTATTAAGGGTATATCTAAATCTCTTAATCAACTCATTATATATGGAAATCACTTGACAATATGGGTGACTTAATTAATATGCTTTGAAATTTTGTTTATACAAAATTTTAACATATATGTGTGCACGTGTATGTGTGTGTGTGCACGTGTGTGCGTATCTGTCTCGTCTTGGAAGGTTAACTAGAGGTCAGGGTAAAGGTCTTAGTTATTTTGAATTCTCAACAGTTAGTATCATAACACAATGTAGATGTTCAATAAATATTGTTTGAGCAGAACTAGTTTTAAAAATAGCTTAGCAGCTAAAGAGTTCAGTACTTTGAATATGTAAATTCAGCTTCAATTTCACTATGAGGTAGAAAAAGAGCCACATACTTTTGTAATTATAATTTTTTTCCTATAAAGTATGTAGGAAGTGAACTGTAAGCATTTTAAAGAATTCAAAACAAAAAAATTCTATTCCAATCATACAAAAATCCAATGCTAGGTTGAGTAACTGCTTTGATAAAAGAAAACTTGGTATGTCTCTTTATTTTCTGTTTGAAAATAAATTTCCTTTAAGCTTATTAAAAAACAAACAAACAACAACAAACGGCAGTTTACTTCCCTTTTTTGGAATAAAGTGCAGTTTACGGCTTAAAGGAAAGAAGGTAACCTGGGTGGTCTCTCAAGGCTTTGACATTCTATTCCGGGTTTTCCTCATTTAAACCAAATAGCTCCAGAAAAAAAAATGAGACACGTTCAAAATCAAACAGATACCATTTTGGTCACTGTAAACCAATGAATAAAGAGCAAACTTTGAAAAGCAATTCTTTTATAAGACTTTGTTTGCCAGTTTTTGAAATGGGTAGCAAAGAGTTCGATTCACTTCAGCCTTATAAATATTGATCAAAGATCTTTTCATTTTCTTCCAAATTGGTCTCGGACAACAATCTAGGCTCCATCTACGTTTGTGTACATCACTCTTCCCCACTTATTTTTCACCGATAGAAATGCTTTCTATATTATTAGGTCAAATTCCTTAAGCTTTCCAATTTCTAAGAAGCACACATTTAAAAAAAATAATCTAGACAGCATCATGAATAGTCATATTTATGAGAGTTATATTTCTGAGATTTAGGTTGAGTTCAGGGTCGGGCCTCCTGCTTATCATGCTTGTCCTCATTACTTGAATTCCCTAAGCCTGAGATTCAGGCGCTCTGGGTCTAGTTTTCATTTCAGTTTCTGATGAAAAGGAGAGAAATGTGATCACATCAATTTCTAGGACAGGACACAGCAAAGTCACGTTTCTTTGCCAGATCTATGCCTCTTTTTTTATGTATACTTGTTTTATCAGTGACTGTCTTAAGTCAAGGTTACTGAATGCCTAGACTGTTTCTTCTCTTTGAAGAAAATCACTATAAGGCTTATGTCAGAGAACAGCATTGCCTGTCTGAAGGCTGTCATTTGCTCTACCTAAAAAAAGTAAATAAGTAATTATAAAACTTAAAATGAAGTATTATCTATTGAGATATATAGGAACTATAGCAATTGATCACTAACTATTTTTTAAATCACGGTCCTTTTTACCAAACAGAAAGTACTACAAATTGAGTACATAGAAATGGGCATTTTAGAACAGCCTGGAGGAATCCAGCCAAATGAAGAGTCCCACCTGTGTAGAAAATGCCCTTTTGCGACATCTCACTTATGTAGAAATGTCAACTATTTGGAAACAATCAGAAAATAAGAAAATAAATGTGACCAAAATTAAAATTGCCAAGACCTAATACTAAATTAAAATTTTCTATTTTGCACAAAAAAGACTCACTCAGTTAAGTGAGAGCCTATTTCTCTTTATATAATAGTCGATGCCAGGTATGATCCTGAGTTATTTTATCTGTATTAATTAATTGAATTGTATAATTTTTGAGACGGATACTTATTATGCTCATTTTGCAGATAAAGAAATATAATTATGGATTTGATTCTAATAGCTTGATTATCCTTTTTTCAAGCTCCCAGAGAGATAGAAAGAATAAATTAGGCTGGGGGTTAGACTCGGTTATGGGGCAAATGCATCAATGGCAGCAACAAAGAAGGTATAGACATCTTTTGAAAACAGATGCAAAGCAAAATTCCACCCAAGAGCAGAGCACCAAGATAAGTAGCCTCTCACCATGATTCTCTCAAATTACTCTGGAAATTCAGGATACCACTTATAACATATAAAAGAGATAAGTGCGGTATTTATGGATGTTATCTTTTCTAACTAAAAAACCTTTGAAAACCAACTAAAAAAGTCTTATACTTAATACACAATGTGGCAAGACCATAATGTAAATATACAAAAAGATAACCATTTCCTTATAAGAATAATATCCATATAAGAATAATAATCATTTAGGTACTGTTCTAATAAAATAATTCATTCATATTAATATCAAAAATGTAATATACTCAGAATATCTGCGTGTATGAAGAAAACTGCAAATCTTTACCGAGAGATATAAAACATGACTTAGTCAAATTAAGATGCTTAACTTTATTTCTGGATGAAAGAAATGTTATAAATATTTAAATTCTTTCCAATTTAAACACATATCGTACTAGTCAGAGCTTTTTCAGTGGCAAGAGGGAGGGACCCAGATAAAACTAGCTTAAGCAAAGCACTCTCCCCCATTTCTATTTCTGTACTCAACGTCTGAGTATGACATCTAGATTTAGGCACAGCTGGGACCAGGATTCAAATGATGCCATGAGGGCATCAGTCTGTTAGCTGATTTTACTCTCAGACCAGCTCTCTTCATGTGGCTACAAAATGGCCATCGACACTCCAATCTGGCATCGCCCTTCTAATCAATTATCCCAAATGATCCACCAATGAAAGAATAAATGATGATGAGCGTCAGTGGCCATATTTAACGGCTTGCACAGGAAAAGGAGGACCATTCTGTCTGTGTCTTTCTGTGCCCCAGAAGGGAGTACATAATACCTCTTAGGAAGTACTCTTACCCCCAAAATCAAACCTGGATCAGAGAAAACTCTGTCTCTAATTCTCTCTTCAGAGGAAATAACAGGGAAGGAGGAACACATAAATGATACCACAGTGTCCAAGTCCAGACGATGGAGAGATCTACAGCAGGAAACCTATGCTTTTTCCTCCTCAGACCAATTCCGAGGCGGAAATGCAGAGAGGAGATATTCAGTGACTAAAAGGCGCGTCAACCTATCATAGTTTCTGAACCTTCTGTGAACATTGATTGGAAATGTAATGATTTTAAGGAACTTATTAGTTTTAAGATACCTAATTTTTTAGAGCAGGATCTCTCAACCTCAGTGCTACTGACATTTTGGGCTGGTTAACTCTTTTGTATGCATCGACCCTATAATCTCACTTCTAGGACATGATCGTAAGAAAATCAGAAATGTGAACTAAGACCTATGTACAGAGTTGTTCACGATAGGGTCATTTAGAATACAGAACCAGTCCAGGTGTGTCTGGCGGAACTCTATGCCACTCATAGGGGAGTATGAAGAGAGTCGTGGCACATTCACACAATAGACTATTTCGCATTCATCTTAAATGACATTTACAAGGACTTTTTACTGGCATAAAAATTCTTATGGCATTTAACATTTTTTCTCTTTCTCTGTATCTATTTATCTATATACACACACACATACATATACATAATTGAGCTCAGACTGTGTGTGTGTGTGTCTATATATATATATATGTATATATATATATATATATATATATAGAGAGAGAGAGAGAGAGAGAGAGAGAGAGAGAGAGAGAAGACTGGATAGAAATAAACCAACATATTTCTACATCAGGTACATGTTTTAATTATGATCAGTAAAACAAGAAGTACCTATTTTAAAAATTGACAAAGAGCTAAAAATTCATATAAATTTCATATTGAAGTAATTATTCTGAATGGGAGAACTCGTTATGTTATTTTTCTCATATGGAGGTGTGGGAATATGTAATATCACATGAAAATTTTTTCATCAGAAATGTTCAATGTAAAACAACCTGGTACTTACAGGGCTAAGCCGTGGGTACCTGGAGAATGTAGCGTATTCGTGCATGCTGTCAAGTTGCTGTTGCTCTGTGTTTTATTTTGTTCTATTTTCTTTTGATTTCCTCCAGTTTCAAGCCATAAAACAAGACTATTGATTTTGTTTGCTTATTTGCAGGCCTCCAGACAGTGGGGATATTCCGAGTTGGAAGCTCAAAAAAGAGAGTGAGACAAGTAAGTAAAAAGTGAAGATTATATTGTCTGTTTCACTTGACTTTCAATTGAATTACCTCGTGCCAAGTTCAAGCGTACGCACATTCATTTCAGAATATCTGTTCTGTTTCCTCCAGCCAATTATAGTATAATTGAGTCCCAAGAGGTAAAAGGCAACAATTCAGAAGCCCAGAAAGGTTGCGATGGAATGAGGATCAAACACTCGAAAGCAAACGTGCAGACGTGTCCTTGGCGTGTACAGCCAAACAAAACTAATTTATAAATAACTTTCTGAAACTGTAAAAGCAGGAAATTCAGAGAGTACCTAATTAGTAAGTGATAAGAAATAGAAAACAGTTGTATAGCAGCCATTTTCACTAAAATGCAACTTGAACAATGCCATTAATATTATCTTCATGTAAGATGCTATGTATAGCTTTACTTTCTCAAAAATAAATAATTTTTATGAAGTGTCCATGGAACCATTGATCCTCATCAATTCATTTTTCTTGTAGGGACTGTCCCCTTGGACTCCTTCAGCACTATGTGACATTCTTGTGACAGAAGTTTGATGTTAGAGCCTCAGGAATAGTTTCCTGTGATCAGGCAGGTGTCTGTATTCATGATAGCTTCATAAAAAGGAAACCGTCCTTTGAGAAAGAACTCATTTGTTGGCTAAAAGAAGATTAAAATGTTATTTTCCTTTTGTTGGTTCCAACAGAAAGAAATAAGGAAGTCAACAACTCAAAAATGAAGCCAAATCAAAATAACTTTTAGTTGGATGAAGCTGAAGAAATGATCTTTGTTCATACTATTGAAACTAACCTAAATCTGTCTCTTTTTTGTCAAGATAAGAGGGGCTTTTGAAGGAAGTATGTTTTCTGTTTGGTTTGTTGGTCAATTTTTTATTTTTAATAGTCACGCAAAAGACTATTGAACTCTATTTAACATTTCACAACAGGACTCAGGAAGAAAGACAGTTTAGTCACATTTCTTAAGCCTCTCACCTATGGGAATTGCAGAATATTTCCACAAACATTGTCTCATTGAATCTGCCCAACAGCTGTGAGAGTAGCCCCTTTCAACTACTTCTTTTGAGGATTAGAGAGATTAAGAAACTTAAGATCACTCAATTTAGCCAGTGTTAGATTCAAGATGAGTGTTAAGTTCAGGATCATGCAATTTAGACCATGCTCTTTCCATGGTCCATTGTTTCTGCATGTGTGTGTGCTCAGAAAATAAACATGGTGTGTATGAATGATCACAGATAGGAGTGGCACTAGTGGAAGGCTGAGGAGTTGCCTGGAATCGATGGGATTCTCATCAGATGGACAGGTGGCGAGTGTCAGAAATTACTTCTCTGTCATATCTGGATCCACCGAAGGAAAACCTTTGCATGGAGATTATCTAATAAAAATATGATTGGTGCTTATTTAGACTTAGATTTCAAGCATGAAATATGCTCTAACTCACCATGTTATCTTGTTATATCCCTTCTTAGCACCCTACACTTTTCTTTCAGAGTAATTGCCACAATATTGGTAGTTAATTTATCATTTGTCGCCGATACGTAAGAAGTTGAGCTGTCAGCGATGAAAGTCGGATGCAGAGTTATGACTCCGTTTTTCTTGCTCTTGTGTTTTCCTGTTGCTATAAATGCTAATAAACCTAGTATAATGATTCGAGGCAGAGAATCCTTCTGGGAACTGTTAATAAGGCTGCTTTGACAAATCAAAGGCAGCTTTTATTTAGTTATTGTCATCTTTCAAGTCTTAGTCATGAATGGCTCATCGGGGTTTATAATTTCATTGCCTGCAGAAAACTCTTTTTGCTTTCTTGTTGAGTATTTCTCTAAAATGTCAAAATTCCAACGTGGTAGGATGGCTGGCATGCAAAACTGCTGTATAATAGATTAATTCCTCTCTCCCACATTTACAGTTGACCTAACCCCTTAGCCCTTCCTCTCAACCTTCTGGATATCATTATCGAGCCCTGCTGCTTGCATTATTGATGGTCAACCCACAGATACTTTTATTCAATTATATATATTCATGGCCGGGTTCCATAGACTCTGTACATCAAGGCGACACATTGTTTGCTTCTCCTCATTGGATCTGCATAACCTTAATACCAGGTGCCACAAGTCACCGCCCTTCTGTCGCTGGGCACTGAACGTAGAGGTATGGTCTTATGACATTGCCAGTTGAACTATTATTTTTCCAGTTACGTGAGGAATTCGACCGCGGAGTCGACGTCTCTCTGGAGGAAGAGCACAGCGTTCATGATGTGGCTGCCCTGTTGAAGGAGTTCCTGAGGGACATGCCAGACCCCCTTCTCACCAGGGAGCTGTACACAGCTTTCATCAACACTCTCTGTGCGTACTCCGGCCATTAGCAGGGACGTGACCCTGAATTACCGCCATGTCCGGCGCCCCCATCAAAACTTTGTGCTTGTACTTCTCAATAAGGGTTTTGTCCTTATTTATTGGTCTCTAATGAGTGGGCTATTTGGGGAATTTTCTAAGATTTACCCTGGGGAGAATTAGCATGAAGAAAGTTGCAATAGGACAAATGGAAGTAGCCAAGAAGAATTTGGGAAGAATTTCAGATAACCCTAGAATAGTACAAAGTGCCATACGTTGATGCTTTGAAGGAACAGCAAGAGTTCACATTGAGCCTGTGACTAAAAAGGAGTTTGCCTTTCTGGTACAAGGAAGGAGGGAGTCACAGGAACCCAGAGTGAGAAAGGGGGGCAGGCGACATTCCATCGAAGTAGGATGGCATAGCCCAGTGCCAAGACTTTCACTACGGCTGCTTTAGGGCTATAGACACACATGCCATGGAGAATATGAAGGCAGAGGGGAGGAGGAAGAGGCCAGATCTGTGTCAGCCTCCAGACAGTTCTTCCTCCAATGCGACAATTCAAATCAGATTTCAGAAGAGAGAGAAGACACTGTCATCCCATGTCTTGGCTATTGACAACAAAAAGTCTATCCCTTGTGTATTGCTCAACAGAAAAGAGCCTGAAATCTGGTTTTTCAAAATTCAAATTTCAAAATGTTTACCACTTCTCAGTCCTTGTTAGTAAATATTTACCAAAAATGAAAGACTGCAGTCCATAAGGTGAATGATGAGTAATGCCAGGGCAAAGAGGGAGTAGAAAGTAAGAGAAATGATGCTACCTCTTTAATCCAGATTATAACGCTTGCCCTAGATGTGATATTTCTCCAGGTCTGTTTTATATTTCTATCCTTCATAGAACCTTGCTATTCAATTGCTAAGTCAATGGGCGAGTGGATGAAATGTAACTTGCTCTGATTATCCATTCTGACGACCATTGAGAGGGGGCCTCTCCTCTGAGCCTGAATGGTGCAAGTTTCCCCGTTTACTTAGAGCACCTCTTTTTGCCTCACTCAGTGCTACAGCCAGAGGAACAGCTGGGCACTTTGCAGCTCCTCATCTACCTTCTACCTCCCTGCAACTGCGACACGCTCCACCGCCTCCTGCAGTTCCTCGCCATCGTCGCCAGACACGCCAATGACAACATCAGCAAAGACGGTCAAGAGGTAGGCACCTCTCTGCTGCTGTAGACGTTCTGACTTTTCCTTCTTCCTCTTTTAAAAGGGCACTCCGTCAATTTGGTCAAACGTTTCACCTGGAAGAAATGACATCTCTCCTTTCCCCATCTACGTGTCTATGTAGGAAGAACTAATGCTGGGTTTGCTCTGGAGGGACAGTTCCTAAAAGCACATAGGCCACTAACCTCCGATGTTTCAAGGATGCTTCTAAAGGAAGCTGTCATTTTCCACGGTGTTGCTTTATCGACTTTCCATTTGTGTGAAGAAAATAAACAATGAGCTATAGAGTACTTACCGTCATGAAAAAATGGAGTAATGGAGATGGGGGGATATTGCTGTTCTTGTCACTAATTTGATCTGCTTCTTTAACCTGGAGCCAAAATGTGATGTCACCTCTTTATTCTTCCAGTTTGTTCTTGGAGCTCCCATCTACCCTAGAGCTAGACGTCTGGGACCTTCCTTTTGAGAAGTCCTTTCTCTCCTTAACCTCTGCCCCCCAAATAGGGACTGCTCAATGCATCGGAAGGTCAGTCCTGCTTCCAGATCAGGTGTAGAGGGAACTAGAAGTTCTCATCTGCTGAACATTACCAGGCATCTTGATGCCACATGGTGTCAACTGTGGAATGTCCACAGTTCTTGTTGGACCTGGTTCCCACTCAGGCCCTACTGTGGCTGCCCCATCTGAGTTCTTAAGCTCTGGTTCACTTTGGTCACGGTCACACACTTCAAGGTGATTTTAGGTTTCACCCTTGGACAAGTGAGAGGTTGGCATCAATTTTAGGTGCCCTTTTAGTAAGCAACCTCTTGAATCTTTACCTTAACAAGAGATCCATTTCTCTTTCTGATACAATGCAGTCATACTTCTCCTTGACCTTGGATTTCCCAGGAGATCTTAGAACTTTTAATAAGCTAACACACATTGTAAATCATCAAGAAGGAGCCAAAGGCATTCCAAACTTAACCGCAAACTTATTTAAAAAAAAAAAATCCTTGTTAAGCAAAACTCAGCTTCTATCGTGGATTCGATCTGTGTTTGCCAAATTTCTTTTCCAAAAGTCCTGGTCGTGTATAATTTTTTTTTTTTTTTACTTTAATCCAGAAAGGCAATTCCACATTTCTTTTCCTCCCTGTCAGTATGAGAATGGAACTTTCCTGAGTTAGCCCTTCATCTCCATAGCAGTTGTAATTAGTGAAACGTCTGCTGGCTTCAGGTTTCATAACATGGCACTGATGGCTTATTTCAGCAGACATAGCTCTTTGATGGATACGCTATAATTCTCATAATTGTTAAGTACTTATATTACCCACCTGGGTGTCACCCTTTATCGATGTAGATATAATAGAAGCTGTCGAATCATCTGCCTAATCATTGGGTAAAGACAGAGCCCTGTCTGTGTTTCTAGGTATTTCAGTTGCTTCTCTGGCATTTCTTAAGTACTATGTGAGAAGGAAAAAGTCGAGTCTTAGGCAATTAAGAAGGCATTGAGGAGAACACAAAGTCCAACTGAACTCAGTCTTGCTTATTTTAGAATCATTTTCAGACACACTCTTTCAGTCCCAATACTGAACAGGACTCCCTCGCCTCTGCCGAAGAGAAGGAGATATTCTTGGATAGGTACATATACAACTGAGCATGCTCAAATACTACCACGTGCCAGCTATTACATATTATAGTCAGTCTCTCCATTACACAAGAGAGATATCATTGTCCCCACATTTCAGAGGTGGAAAGTGAGGGCTAGAGGGGTTAAATCACGTACCCAGTATCCCACAGGGAGCATCCATTTGTGATCATGCAAGTTGTGTATTTGTGCATTTCACAACCCCGGTGGAGGCACCAGGTACATCACAGTCACTGTAGATGTACAGAGATATGAGGACAGTATCCCAGTGAGTGGAAGGCAGTCAAATATCTTGAGGAAGGGGCTCCTTTTACTAATTTACACAAAATTGTCATGTTGGATACTGGTTAGGTTGGTCCTGTGACTACTAAACCCCCAGCTGTGCCTCAAACCCAAATCAGTCTAACTTACTAAGGATGGAAATATAGAATAGGAAGTAGAAAAGATCTACTGTCCAGTTCAGGTTTTAATTCAGGCTTTCCCAGCCTCCATAGGATTGACATTTGAGACTGGGTAATTCTTTGTCTTAGGAGCTGCCCAGTGCACTCTGGGATGTGCAGCTGCAGCATCCTTGGCCGCTAGTCACTTGATGCCAGTAGCAGCTCCTCCCGCAACCCTAGATACAACAACCAAAAGTGTCTCTTGACATTGCCAAGTATCCGGTGGGGGCAACAGAGGGGGGCAGAGTCGCCCCTGGTTGAGAGCACTTGGTAACTTTATAACTCACTATCCATGTGTCCTTGGAGAGCTCTATTAACCTTACTAACCTTAAGTTTCTTTATCTGAACTTCGGGAATACTAATTCTTCAACTGGCACTGTGCAATGGTTGGGAAGACTAGTTACTATAAAGAACATGAAAATATCCTGGTAACAGCAAAGTCATACAGGGAAGCGAGAGATTACAAGGGTTGCTAGATAGCCTTGACCTAAACCTTGAATCAAAATGAAGGATTAGTAACCAAAAATTAAAGCAGTTGGAGGAGAGCATCGCTCCTGTGAAGTGGTTAAAAATTACAGGAAAGCAAGTAGCCCATGCGGCCATCTTGGATTGGAGTAAAGGCCATGTAGTGGGAAAGTACCCATGAGGTATGAGGGGAAATTAGGCCATGTTCATAGAGTAACGAATGCCTGATTCTCTTAGGTTCTGAATCTTTGGAAGGACTCCAGTAAGGTGATATAACTTGTGTTGTAGATTGGTTAGAGACAGGGAGGGAGAGAGTTAGGAAGCTTTCATGTAAATATGAAAAATAGCAGTTGACATTTAAAATGTTTCCATGTAAGTATGACCTTGCTGTTTGAATCACTTATGTCCTGGGCACCTACCCTGAGTTCCTCTAAACCAGTGAGCATTGTTCAGGAATTTTCTAATTATGGTTCCTGGGATGCTGTGGCTTCTAGAAGGAGGTGGAGGTGGTGAAAACACAAGGCGGATGTAGAATTGGGGAATGCAGTACAGAGTCCCTGCAGAACTTCAGAGAAGTGATGAACACGGGCCAGAAAAGTTAGGAATGGCTTCGTGGAGGAGATCGAATTTAACCTACACATCAACGTGTGTGTAGGGACTGAGCGAAGGGGCGCATTAGGGATTGAATAAACAGACCGCGTCAGCATTGTGTAGGGATGGGAATTCGCTCCAAACCCCTTCTGGTGCAACTTAAGAGTAGAGCGAGAGGAATGAGAGAAAGGTTCTGTGTTTATTACTTTTCCAGTTGGTTCGGCATGAGCAGGTAGACAACACAGAACAGGCAGTGTGGAGTGAGGCAAAAAATTGTAAAATACGATGAAGAAACGAAGCAGTTTTCAGGTTTTTGTTTTACCTTTTGTTAGTTTGTGTTAGATGTGCTATCTGTTTTGGGGTCATTGTCATGGATTGGAACATGGGAAAAAACTGATTCAGGGTATCAAGAAGTTTGGAGTGTCACAAAGGCCCTGCCAACACCTTGCTACATAACCTTGTATTTATAAAATAGAGGAAGAGGAAGGAAAACAGAGGCAGGGCGGGGGAAGTCTGAACTTCCTCCTTTATAAAATGAACACAGTATTTCCTTTCTAAGAGCTGCTTAAAATTCAATGCGTTATTAACTAATGGGATCTTAAAGGAGAATAAAGGAAGAGTGCGAAAAATCATTGACTAGTCAATCAATCAGTGCCTATCTTGGGAAAAGTAGCGGTATTTTATCAAATTGTGGTGTTTTTCTGTCTTGTGTTTGTTTTGTTTTATTCCATTTTGTCTAGTCTGCTATTTGCTTTGCTCCTTAGGGGGAAAAAGAAATTCCCAAAGTAAGAAAGATTTCATTTTTTCTAGAAAGAACATTGCAGGAAGATAATTAAAACCTCTTGAGCGGTGGTTTTTCAGGTTGTACGAGGACCCTCTGACATTACGTGGAAAAAGTGGTGTGAATATGCACTTTTTGGTGAAAGAGTTTGTAGCTCGCCTTTAGTTTTCAGAGAGCCTGTGAGGCAGAAAAGAAGTTAGAAGCACCAAGTAGAGGCGGAATTGCTGAACTTTGAGAAAGTCCACGTCTCCAAGAAGTGGGAGGTTGGCTTTGGGACTGAAGCGGGACAAGTGCCTAGCTCTCCTCACGCCCATCCCGGCCTCGCTTTGAAACCAGTTGTCGCGTTTCCCCATGCTTTGACAGGGTCTGCCACTCAAGAGCAAACAGTGGGAGGTGTAGGTTAGTGACGAAAAGCGTGGGGCTGCCTGAAGTCAGGCCGCCAGCTTCGCTCCTCAGTTCCATCGCCTTCTGACTCTGGGCTCTGGGTGTCACCTCCTTGTCTGTAAAAAAAAAAAAAAAAAAAAAAAAAAAAAAAAAAAAGGGGGCGACAGCAGCAGCTGCTTCACGAGTTTATAGTGAGAAAGAATGAAACAGCCTGTGAAAAGCCTTTAGCCTAGTGCCTGTACATGTTAAACTTTTAACAAATGCGAGCTATTCGTATTAGGTTTGGAAATGGTCTAGAATGCTTATTGAGTAGAGATAAAACGTGTCCTTGAATTAGCTGGCTAATAATGAAATAATGAACCGATCCCAAGTGTACATTTCATTCCCCAGACATAGTCATATATACGCTGAGACATGGGGAGCAAGGGTGAAAGCTGTCGTGAACAAAACTCCAATTTGAAAAATAGTAAAACAAAAACAAAACAAAACAGCATTAACAAACCACAGCAGCGTGGTCTGCAGCTGGAATCTATGTGTAATTTTACAGACGGATCGTATTGCATTCCCAGAATAGCAACAGAAGGAGAGAGCGGAAACAGAGTTCTGGGTCGTCCTTATACTAAACAGTCTTTTAAAAGAAAACAAAATCTTCTATTTGTTAATGTTTAAAAAATGAGAAAAAACTTTCATGGATGAAGATGGCATGTATTTAATTTTAACCTTAGCCACGAATTTGCAGGGATGAAAAAATAAAATGAAAACTTTATATCAGTAAAAATCTTTATGTCAAGTTTTATATCAATGAAATAAAAGAGAGAAAAAAAATAATCAAACAGTCATACATAAAGGGCACTTCCTTGAAAACTCCCAGTGTTTACTGCATGAAATCATTTTACTGGTGGCAAAGCAGAAAACAGCCTCGCATTCTAAAAATAATACCCCCCTCAAAAAAAATTTAAATCATTTCTTCAATTAAAAAAAAGTAATGAAAAATAAAATAAAATAAATAAAAATAAAAATAAAAAAATAACTAATAATAAAAATAACACCCCCCACGTGCCATGCTGAGGTTGCGGGGCCAGGGAGCCACCAGCTCAAGGCTCCGCAGAACGAGGGTGAGACTCTAGAAGCTTCGCCTTGGCTGTGAGTTAGGACTCTTGAATTCTATGTCACGCACGCAGGCGCCTCTCAAAGGCTGTGCGGATCTTCTCAGGCAAAGGATCCCCACCAAACAGCCACAGTTCCCATATTTATCCAGCAATTCCTAGATTTTCAGCAGCAGCGAGAGGAATACAAATTTGCCTACATCAGTGGTTCTCAACCAGGGGCAATTTTACCCCACAGGGGACATGTGGCAATAACTGTCGCCTGGCCCTTGCCTGCCTTTCCTGCAAAACCCTTTGCTACAATGAGTTTCGTAGGGGGCCTTAAGGCAGTGGTCCCCAACCTTTTTGGCACCACGGACTGGTGCTCTTCTGAGAATCTAACGCCCGATGATCTGAGGTGGAGCCAAGGCGGTGATGCTGGCGCTGGGGAGCGGCCGCAAATACAGACAAAGCTTCACTCGCCGGCTGCTCACCTCTTCCTGTGCGGCCCAGTTCCTGACAGGCCACTGACCAGTACCGGTCCATGGCTCAGGACTTGGAAAACCCTGCCTTAAGGTATTTTACATGTTTCTGTCTTTGCATATGGTGTTCTCACCACTGTGAAATCGCCTTCTACCTCAGCTCCTTTGCTTTTCAGCTTAGCAAACTCTATTCTTCCTTCAAGGGTTTGTGCAAATATTGCCACTTCTTTGGAATGTCCCTTGGACCTCTAGAGTTGACAGCTTCATATTTTATATTCACTACTTATAACTGATAAGTTTATTTACCCTCTAGAATGTGAATCCTTTAAAATAAGGACGTGTTATGATCATTGTCGGGAAAAAAATTTTTTCTGCATAATTCCATTCATATAAAATTTTAAAAAGCAAAACTAATCTATAACAATAAAGATCAGAATAGTGGTTGCCTCTTGGAAGAGTCTATAACTGATATCTATACACTTATTAAATATAAATTATACCTCAATAAAAAAAAAGAATAAAGGTGTCTATTGTTTTCTTCTTCCCAGATTAATAACTCATTATTTTTTTTTTACTGCCCTACTTCTTTTGAAAAAGATTTGAGGTGACTTACAAAGATGTATTGTGTTCAACTGTATTTATAAGTGAAGAAATCTGAGTGATACTAAAAAGAGGTCACAAAATATGATGAAATTGGACGTGAGGGTAGTCCTCGACTTTAATGTCAGGAAGTCTTATGTGCTTCCTAGGGGCAAACTGGGATTAGAATCCATGAAAAATGCCTATGGTGGGTGCTGAGTGGATGGATTCATAGAATGATGATGGATTGACGGATGAAGAAATAGATGAATGGATGGTTGGTTGGATGGATGGATAAACTGATAGATGGATGGTCGGTTGGATGGATGGGTAAATGGATAGATGAACATCAATATTTTTTGAAAGCAGACAGAATAGACATTTTATATAGTACCAGTTTCACAATAAATGACTTAGACTTGTAAAATTTTACGCAATATGCTATTGAAATGACCGCTGCACAATGAGCTTCAATCCAAGAGATGAAACAAAAGGAAAATGATGGTGTCCCTCGTGGGCACTGCTAGAGATGATGACATCCTTACAGGGGGAAAAAAAATGAAAGGAAAAAAGGTTCCATTGATTATTGGACCACTCAGCATTTCGAAAAGCAAAAATAGCAATAATTCTTATATTCTCTGCTCCTATAGGTCACTGGGAACAAGATGACATCTCTGAACTTGGCCACCATATTTGGACCCAACCTGCTGCACAAGCAGAAGTTATCGGACAAAGAATTCTCGGTGCAGAGTTCAGCCCGCGCTGAAGAGAGTACCGCCATCATTGCTGTGGTGCAGAAAATGATTGAAAACTATGAAGCCCTGTTCATGGTAGGTGGCCCTTCTTTGGCAGGGCATCTCAGTAGACTGCCTATTGATCGATGGCCTTTTGGTGGCATAATGAAACTCACACACACTGCCCTCTGTTCTGCAGTGCTGGCCATTGAATTCACCGGAAGCCAGTCAGTTTCAATAGGAGGAGAAACTTACAACCTATGATATCACTCTAAGTTTGTGATTCTGTGTTTAAACAAATATGTTCAAATCGCAAATTTTATTTTGTTGTCCTCTAAACAGTGGTCACGTTTTAGAGTCATGTAACTATTCATATAGCATTGCCTTTGCTCAAAATATTGATAAAATCCTTTTTTTGGAATTATATGTGGCCCTCTTGAATTCATATATTCATAACCATCTTCCGAGATGGCACCTCCTCCGAGATCAATATTGGCGTCTTACCTCGTCCATGAAGCTTCACCTATCTTTCCTGTTTCCTTCTCATATCGTTTCTGTTCCTTGAACCCCATTACTGTTCTTACTGACGTTTATCTTAACTTTGAACTATAGTCATTTATCACTATTTCCCCTAGTACATTATAAACACATTTAAAACATGGGCTGTGCCCTTGTTATCTCCTCTCTGTATCCTCTGTACACTTTTGAGACGCCCTTCGTCTGGCAGGCACTCAGTAAATATTTTTTTGATTTGTATTGAATTACCAGTTCCTGTTTTCCTTCAGAAAACTGCATTGCTTGCTCTAACTTCCCTTGACACATTGGAACAAATGCCAACTCTCTTCTATTTCTGTTCACCACTCATATTGCTTGTCAAAATTTACAGGAAATTCCTCCATGTTTCTTCCCTCATTTCTCTTGTGTCAATGTGCAAACACTCCCCATAAATCTTACTCATTCCACTAGAGCCTTTTGCGTTTTCTTCAACCAAGTGTGCTAGTTCCCTCTTTTAAACCTCCTTAATATTTTGTCTATATTTGTCAAGTGCCTTGCATTATATTTATTTCCAAACCTGTCTAATACCAACTATTTTTTATAAATTTGAGAGCCAGTGATTTTCAATCTTTTCCCTCTGTGTCTTACCTATGTGATCGTGACCAAGTAATTCAATACTTGATAAGCATCCATTTCAGCTTTTGTGAAATGGGAAAAATAAAAATATGACCAGGGTGGTTCCCAGAACCATTGGATAAGTGAAAGTATTCTGCAAACTAAAATTCTATGCAAATGGTAATTAATCATTACATAAATCAAACAGCATGAGCTGGCTCAAATCTCAGCACTTATACAAAACAGACATAAATATCTTGTTGACAAATAGTTTAATCAGATATTTGGTTGTCAGCTTTCTGGGTGGTGATTTAGGGACCCCAGCTCCTTGCATCTTGAGACTCTGAAATCCCCTAGGATTTACAGGCCAAACCTAGAAGGAACATCCATCATGTCCACTCAGATTCCATTGGTCAGAACTCACCCACAAGCCATACTTAACTGCAAGGGAGGCACAGAAAATGCATTTAGCACGGAGAAAATTGACTGAGGTAGACGATGCCTCACTCCTCTTGGAGTTTCTGAAATACTGTCCCTGTGTTACATACAGTAAGCGCTCAAAAAAATGTAGAATTAGTCATTGACTCTATATAAATTTCACACTTCAGCCATAATCCTCATAGCTAATTACATATTTAGATAAATCAAATGACTGAACTTTTCAACATTTTCCTCAAGTTTTAAGTCACATATAATCTACTTCATGCGCTCTAGATTTTTTTAAACAAAATAGTACCTCTCATCAATCTTAATTCTGTTCTCTACATTCTGTATTCTAAGCACAGTTCTTTATATGAAGCTACAAACCATCAGACGTTTCTTTTCACCTCGCATACTAACAAAACTCTTCCTGGCCTTCTTCAAAGAATAGTGGCCGCCATTTTAATTGTGCCATTTCTCTCCTTCCCATTTCCTGCCACTTGGACTACCACAAACAGCAGAAGAACATCAGTCTTCCACCTTTTCCAACATTTTCCAAATCTGAACTTCGTTTGCCATTCTCTGTAGAAATTGACATCAAGACTATCTTGAGTGATAACTCGTATTTGGCTTCCCTAGTTTGGTCTTTATTTCAAACGAGGCCTTTCCTGGCCACCTTGTCTAAAATACAATCACCCCACCACCATGTATACACACCCTAACTTCCTATTTTCTTTTCCTGCTTTTTCTCCTGAGCACTCACTGCTACTAACATAGGGTTTTACTCATTTCTCTTGTATGTCGAGTGTTTCCCCATTAGAATATAGCTCCATGACAGGATTAATTTTTGGTCCTTTCCAGCTACTTTCTTTATGGCATTACGTCTGTGCCTGGTACATGGTAGAAACAAGAAATAGTGGTTGAATTAATGTATGACTCAATGGCCGTTCTGTGATCTATGATTTCCATATTACTAATCTTTACTCCTTCTACGTATGAGAAGATTTGGGCAGGGAGGAATAAAGGAGAGCTTTCTCAGAGTAAGTTTATCATGAATGTAAGCATCCTTGATCTCCTGAGACAGATTACGAGAATCCTCTATTGAGAAGAAAGGTAGTGGCGTTGGAGGAGAGGGGGGACAAAGATCTCGAGTCTGGATCAGTAAAAAGAGAACTGGCCCTGAGACCAGCAAAGTTTGCTGTAGTCCTTCCTGTCTTTGCTACACCTTAGCTATGTGACCTTGCCCTCTTAGATTTGTGTTTCTTTAGTTATCAGAGGACTGAGTTAGAATGCATGATTAACCAAGATCGCTTCTAGCTCTAAAATCTTCATGGTTCTATGCCCTGGCCCTGGCTTCACCTTTTTTATTTCTGTAAAGCACAGAGGAAAATTAATCTCATGCTTTTGTAGATTCTCTTGGCACATTTGGCATTTCAGAATCTAGCTGGTTACGCCAAAGCTCGTGGCTGGTCGACAAAAGTGGTCTGTGTGGTGGACAAAAATTCAGTCATGTATATAGCTGTTTCATTGTCTAAGAAGCTTTCAGAATTAGTACAGTAATTTAAAATGAAACGAGGAAGGATGAAGCTAGACAGGGCCGGATGGTTAAGGCAGTCACAACTGTGCAGTTTCACGGGCTTTGGAAGGCTTTCCGGGCTCACACAGAAAGGCATCGCTTCCCATTGGCATTAGAAAGGAAGACTCATTAGAGAAGGTGGCTGTGAGTTTGTCCTTGAAGGCAGAACGTCGCCTGGAGGCCGCGATTCCACAGAAAAACTGATGGAAGATAAATAAAAACCCACAGAGGCCTGGCAGGGGCCCAAAGTTTGTTCTGTGTGTTAATAGTGTCCTTCATTTCCTGATACCTCTCCCAAGTGGCCAGCATCTAAGTTAATGGGAAAGGGAAGAAAAGAACCTGGCTTCGTCCCACGATACCAAAGAAGTGCCTAGATTCAGAGACTGACACTCCGTTCAGGAGTCTAGCCAGGACAGTCTTTTGTACCGGTCGCTTGCTTTTCAGGCACCGGGTTGGATGTCCTAGAGCCAGAAGTCCACCCTGCAAACAGCCATCATGGTCACCATCGAAAAGCCAGGCCAGATTGTAATAGCGGTTTTCAAACCTGAGCCTGCAGCACAGTCACAAAGCGATTCGTCACTCCAGAGAACCAGGTCGAGTGACAATGCCAGGGCCCCAGGAATCTGCACCTTCTGATGAATGCCTTCAGGGCATTCTGGTACTTTCCAAACCGGTCTTGGGAAACACTCAAGGTGGTGGGAAGACCAGGAGCTTTGGAAC
>CM053505.1:1959644-1997956 GCA_028627145.1 Eidolon dupreanum | reverse complement strand
CAACAGCGCATGTGGGAAATTTCAAATGAGGACTACTGGGGACAAGGGTCAGAGGCTGAGATGAGGATTCCAGGCTCGGAAGCCAAGCTTTGCTTTGTGTTCTCTTTATTCCCCAGCGCAAATTGCATTTTCTTAAAACCTCGTTTGCATGCCAAGTCAAAGGAGTCCTGCAATAAATCCAGGTCATCAGACAAGAAACTGCCCCCCACCAAGCGATCCAGATAATGAAATAGGATTTCCATTTTCCGTTTTATGTAACCACTCTTTTTTGAATAACCACTGTTTACGTGCCAGGGGTTGGCTAGTCACCTTATCTAAATTTCAACACCGTTCCATAAGGAGTCAGCTTAGATCGTTTGGCCAAGTGATGCAGCAACTAAGTGAATGATTTCTGTAACCTGATACCTCCCCACACAGAGGACAGATGCTTCAGTGTGGTGCCTCAGATATGGAGTCCATTTAAAGGGGAAGAAAGAATATTTTAGCCGGCTTGAAAATGGGGCGCAAAGGAGACTTTTAATGGTATTAACTCCTCTGGACTAGTCATAATACAAAGCTGCCTGATGCTCAGACCAGCAGATGGCTGCAAGAGCTGGTTACTGCTTCTTCTGGAGCCTGTTCACCGTGTCCCTGTCTGCAATGACAGAGCGCGTGTCCTGTTAGAGACACATACAAGTGGAAGGGAGAAGAAGCACATTATACCTGAGCCGTTTCCACTTCCTGTAACCTGTTGCCCTGGAGCAAACACTGCTCATTTTTCTCCCTCTTCCTTTCTTGAGTTACCCTCCAGCACAGCTCCAATTGCCAAAAACACTGCCTGGCACGCATCAAGCACTTGAAAAAAAAACTGTTAAACTTAATGAATTCTGACTCTCCAAATGTACCCAGATGCACCTACATAGCATTAAGTCATCCTGCATGACAGAGGCACACAAAGGGTCTAGACTGGCCCTGCCTGTGTTTGAACTGTTGTGCCTATAAACAGCCAGAGTGATTTCTTTCAATGTGTTTGCTAATGAAAAAAAAAATGTCATGACTTCCGGTGATATTTACCTCTGCTAAGGAGTGTTAGAGTTTTAAATACCAAAGCTTCCTTCTTGGTCCAGCATGAAGTGGTAGATGAGCATGGAATAAATACCCAGTGGCAAGTATGGTAGGCCTGGGTCCTGGCAATTGTTCTCAGGGATGTCCTTAATGGTTTGTTATAGTGACTTAGTAAATGGAGAAAACTGAAAACATTTTTCCCTCTCGGTGGTTTATGGAATAAACTACATCATAGCAGTTATACCCTAGGCAATCATTCAAGGTTTCAGTTTTAATATGATAGGGCGGATTTTAATTGTGGCAGTTTTATTTCTTCATATGTGCAATTGTTTACATTTTTTCTTTGAAGCAGGAGAGTCCAAAGTTCTTTTGATTGTTGAAATAGCGCTAAGCTTTGAAGGAACACATGAAAATCTAAGGAGTTGTGTCTCCAGACAAACGCAACCATAAATGGTACCCTTAGAAAATATCCAAAGTTACTCAATAGTTGACTAAAACCCAATAGAGATTTTGATGTGAAATAGTAAATGATACGTGAAGAAACCCCTTGGGCTGAGTTTTGTTTCTTAATTCACACATGTAGAATTGGTTGATTAAAAAAACTAATGTGTTTTTACAATCCTGCTCCTTAGTTTCCACATTGCTATATATATAAAATCGCAGAAGAAAAACAAACAAAAAAAATGATTATTGAGTCATACTTTTCATTTTTAGAATTTTTGTATTGATGGGAACAACAGTTTAAGAACCTGTTAGAAAATGTCTGATGATACTCAGTTGGGAAAGGAACTTTATTTTCCAGCTCTAGAAATTAATGGCCAGGAGATTTTGCTAGAGCATGACATTAGTGGTACTTTTAAGCGGAGAGAAGCATCTAGACCAAGATGACAAAACCAGTGTCCACCATGAAGACCAATAACCCTGGGTTATTTTTAATGATTATTTGTAGCCATTCCAACAACATATATTGAATACCCACTGGGTAGAAATCAGCACCCCAGCATGTATTCTGGAAGAGCAAATGTACTGATGAGCGAATAAGTGGGTGAAGCAGGTAGGAACTTCAAGAGGGAAAAGAGTAGAGAGGCAAAGAGGAGAAAAAAGAGGCAAAATTTAGGAGAGAGGGAAACAAGCATTTGACTGCAAGGAGTAGAAAAAATCAACTGCAGTTAAGTTGGCTGCAAATGTCAGGATGTATTATTACCTTGCATAAGAAGAAGCCTAGGGAGACACAGTTTCAGCGGCTCACTCACCCTTTTGCTGTCTCTGCTCTGCCATCTTCAGCTGCAAGACCCTGCAATCATTTCCAGCATCTCTTGCAGCCATCATGACATCCAGAGATGATGGTTCCTCTCCTGCATCTCTGTGCAATATGGAGGAGAACCTTTTCCAGAAGTTCCTGCAAGACCCCCCCTTGGGGTACCTTGGCACCTGTGATCTTGCCTTAGTTGCAAAGGAGGCTAGCTGACAGAATTACAACCTTAGGAGCTTACATGGTTTCCAGGTGGACAAGTCAGATATTCCCTGCTGTCACATTTGCCTTCCAATGTTGTGACTAACCCAAAGATTTGAGGTCCGATGGAAGAGAAGTAACCAGAAGGGAGCAGCCATACAGAGCCTGGCTTCAAGACCATTGCAGTTGAGGGGCCAAGAGATCAGAAACGATAACTCTAGAAATTCAGGGGGAGGTCAGGAGCAGAGACATCTTGAGAGGAAATCCCATTAGTTCTCCATCAGAGTGTTAAACAAAAGAGAAGACAGGGATGCTTCTCTGCCAGCATATGGGGCAAGAGGCAGAGATGGATGACTTAGTCAAGAGAAACAAAATTGCACAACAAATATTGGCCATCTCCATGTTATCTGCTTTTACTTTTTCTTTTAAGTGTTTATTAATTATTTTGTCTCTTTCTAATGAAACCTTTTATTTTAAACCTCTTTACAATTGGAAAGGTACTTTCAAATCTGCTAGCCCTTTTGATTCACATAACATTTCCATAAAGGCAAGCAGGATATGCCTGGATTGTCAGACGAAAGAACAGAATCCTAAAGAAGATGGTCGACGTGTCCAAGTTTACATTAATTATAAGCAGTAGACCCAAAACTATACTGCAGGGATCATCGACTCTTAGATACTTTTTTAACAACATTCTAATTCCTGGAAAGGAGTATCAATGGGAATGGTCTACCTGGATGTTTCTTACTTCCCGTTTCCGATCAATTCATTCCCTTGACTTTCGTTTCCTTCCTGAGCCTCTAAATTAATACAAAATGAATGCTCACCCAGCTGAACTGAGCCATTAGTTTGAAATTTTTATTAAATAAGAGGAAGTGAAATGTGCAAATACGGACAAAGATTAGGGGCATTATTGGGAAAAAGGCACAGAATGATGTTGTATGAATATTAAGCCGGTTCCAGGCATCATTTCAGATTCTCTGCTCTTATTTTCCCACTGGCCCCAATTTTCTGAACAATTCCTTTATGGAAAAAAAAAATGTGTGAAAAGAATGTGATAACCGCTGCACTACAGACACGGGCAACAGCTCATTGTTTACCAGAGGGAAAATGGGCAGGAGGGAGTTAGATAGCGGTAAAGGGGGTCAAATATATGGTGATAAAATAAACTTTGACTTTGGGTGGTGAACACACAATGAAATATGCACATGACATATTATCAGAGTGTGTGCTTGAAACCTATATAATTGTATTAAGCAATGTCACCCTGACAAATTTAATTTTAAAAATGTGGTTTTATCATATGAAAGTTTTTCTTTTTTTCTTTTTTTCATACGAATTTTTGAAGCTGCTTTGAATCGTTTTGTAACAATATGAGATATAAATAAATTAATTAAAGTAATGGATTATATACACTGTAGTCAGTCTTACATAACAGGAAAATGTTATCTATCTACTCTTCCTGTAATACATAGTTTTTTTTTTTATTCTTTGTAAATAGTGTCTCCAAGCCAAAATGGTATCATGAGTTTTTTAAAAAGAAACTATAGACAGATTTCTAGCACTGACCCATTCTATTTGCATTTGTTACAAGTACAGGTTGTAAAATAAACCTCAGTTATAGTATAATTGGTTGGGAATTGAGCCTGGTTAAATGAGTAAAAACTCTGAATTGCAGAGTGTTTAACAAAATGCTATGGAAAGTTATTTTTTAAATAATGATACTTCTTGTAGCCTATTCTAATAATGTACCCAAGTTAATAATTTATCATTAGATACACCACATGCCCTCAAAGAATGAACATTGTGATGCCAGCATTCTGAGGGGCATGTGTTCTTGCTCTTTATTCTTCCGTGGGAATGGACTGGTGCTTGGAGCAAAAATTTTTATTACATGTCTAAGCAAAAATTACATGTAATTTTTATTACATGTAAATGACACTAGATGAAAATGCACGTATCTTTTTCAATTTGCTCATGGAATTTTATTTTAAAAAGAGTTCAGGATATATATTTTTTTGGGCCTATATTATTTTTTTGCTTTGCTGTTTATTCTTTTAAAATGAGTACTCTCTCTTCTCATTTTCACCCTTTAGGCATTACTTTTTGAAAAATTGATAGCATAGTGCATATCTGTTGGGTCATATTACCTGAAAAGTGTACAGTAACAATTATCGGTCTTTTTATTTGTTTAATTTATTCAATAAAGTAAAAGAATCTCTCAGCCTTGACCTCAAAGCTCTGTCCTTTCTCTTCTTTCTTTCTAATTCCTCTGCTATTGCGTTCAGTCACAGAAATTTAAATGCCATATGTGTGTCCTCCAAATTTCTATGTCCCAAGCCTCCCTGCTGAATCCCAGACCTTTATTCCCAGTTGCCTACTGGATCTCCTTCATTTGGATGTCTCACGGGCCTCTCACCCTTATCATATCAAAGCCACACTCCTAACCTTGACCCCAGCCTCCTCCTCCTGCAGCTTCTCTCCACCAGCCAACAGCCATCTCATCCTTCTAGGCACCTAGGCCTCAAACACTGAAGTCATTCTTCCTTCTCCTTCCTACTCCTTGTCCTGCTTTTTTCTCTATCTGCCAATCAGTTAATGCTTTCATCTCTGTCTTCACTATCTCCAGGATCCAAATATTTTCCATCAGTCCACTAGATTCTGGTTCAGCCCTACAACATCTCTCTCTTCTAGATGTATCCACGGCCCCTATCTGCAGTTCCTGCTCCACCCCTCATTTCCCTACAATCAACTGTCAACTCAGCAGCCAGAATGATGACAATTCATGTTAGTCCTCTGCTCAAAACCTCCAGTGGCTCCCCACCCACTTAGATTGAGAGCAGAAGTCCTTATCATGACCCATAGACTCCCTGGCATCTAGCCTTGGCTACCTGACTCACTTCCTACTACTCGTCTCCTTCCTCTTACTCCGTTCCAACCTCATTGGCTTCCTTGCTGCTCCTGACGCAAGATCTTGCTGATTTTTTCTTCCTTCTGCTTGGAATGATTTTCTGCAATTTCTTCATCAACTTCAGTTCTCTGCTAAAATGTCAGTTTCTCTGTGGCTTGACTATCCTATTTAAATAGCATTCTCCTCCCCAGCATCCTCCATCGCCCTTCTTTGCTTTGTTTTTGTCCATGTGATCCATGCTGTGTTTTCTTTGTGTCACTGTTTAATGCCAGTCTTCCCATATTCATCGGCAGCTTCAAGGAGACAAGGATTCTTGTCTGTTTAGTTTGTAGCTGAATCCCAGCATACAGCGCCTGGCATTCAGCAAGCATTCACCAAATATTTACGTAATGAATTAAAGAAAGAAGGTGGGAAAAGGCCAGAGGAAGAAGCACAGTGTTGCTGACGTAGAGGGTGTGTGAGGATGAGTGCTAGGGGAGAAAATGGGACGTACAGATTGAGGCAAGCAAGTGGAGGTCTTCAGCGACAGGGATGAAAGGGTTTTTGAGCAGCGAGTGTCTTGATCAGAGCATTCTGACAACCATACAGATAAAAAATTTGATGCACATGTTGAAGGAAATAGTATACAAGTTAGCAAGCTGTTGCATCAAAGGCCTTCCAAGGATGTATCTTTCTTTTCAACTAAAAACCCAGACTAGCTTAAGGAATTTGGAGCTCGCACAGCTGAACAATCCTAAAGCATCTTCAGGCATAACTTTACCTAGGACTCAGATAATGTCAAGAGACGCCTTTCGTTTCATTCCATTCCTCAGTATTGTTTTTTCAGTTGTCAACACAGTCGTCAGGCCCCATATGGCTACAGGTCCTATGTCCTCTTTCTGAAAAGTCTCAGGGAAGCTCTTGTGGCTTTTCATTGTCTCTGATGGAGTTAAATGCCCATCACCCAGGCATCCATGGTCATCTGGGAATGGATTGAGCACTGACTTGGACTAGGTTACACTTCACCCTTGAGCTAAGGGTTGGGGAATGGTTCGTTCTCCAGAGGGAACTTGGGGTATAACTGTTATATGAAGAGGGACATGGAATCTGGTAATGGCCAACAGATGACCGCTACAAAGAGGTAGTGAGGGCTTGAACTCAGGTCACTGCAGCTGGAATGGAAGATGGAGAAAAGAAGTAACAGGCATCACGGAGATGAAATGGAGTAGCTCTCCTAGCTCCAAGCAGGGAAGGGAAAGGACACAGAGAAGTCTGGCTGCAACCCAGATTTTGCATTTGTGAAACTAGAGTTTGGCAATGTCATTAATGAAGATTCGGGATGAAGTAGGAGGAACAGATTTATGAGAAAAGGAAAGCATTTTCATCCCCATTTTCATTGATAAAATTGTTTCCAGCTTCTCAAAACTCAAGAAGAATTGAGTTCCACGAGAGGCAGTAGGCAAATTTTTCCATCAACCATTTAATTCTCAGAAGCCATATCTCTGCTGTTCATGAATCTTATCTCCAAGCCCATGTGTGAGAGAATCAGACTGAAAATTTATTTTCTCTCAATAGTTTGAATTTCCTTTGGTTGAGCTACCAGCATCTACAGAGTAGAAAACCTTTAGGGCTAAGTTCAATCTTTTCTGGTAGAACATTTCCACGTGAGTAATTTAAGATCGTAAGGCCGTCTTCTAATGCCCTGTGGATTAGGCTTAGAGGAACATGGGACATTCATCTACAGAACTCTAGCGAATGCCTTGTCAAACTAAGGAGTGAGAAACTTAATTATTAATGGGCCAGGATGCAGAGAAGGAGTGAACACAGGCACTGAATGATAAAATGACAAGCACAAGTGTAGCAGTCCACCTGTCTTTTATGTTTACTCTCTGCCAGGTACTGTTCTAAGTTCTCAATATATGATAAGTCATTTAATCACCACAACAATTCTTCGTGGTACGTACTGTTATCATCCTCATTTTACAGGTGAGAAAACGGAGACGTAGAAAGGCCATGTACCTTGCCGAAGGTGCCACAGCTGGGAAGTAGAACTGGGGCTCAAACACAAGCCGCCACAATTTATGCCCGCCGTCTTGACATAAATACCAATCTGAACTCTCGAAAGTGTCCCCATTTGAACAATAAATTCTGACTACCATTCCTCTGAACTATGATACTTTGCTCACTTGAAGCCAAGAAAATCTAGTCTGAACAACAGAGGCATCCAAGTAATTAAGCCATATCTCCAGCCATAAGAGGGGTGACAGTTTGGCCTGAGTATGACTATTCGGTAATCATCCAGTTTGTCCTAAGAATTTAACTGGCCTTATGGGTTGGTGTAAGTTTAGTTTGACCCAGCCAATTACTCTGTTCTCTTAATGACTCTTAAGGCCCCATTATATGCTATTAGAAAGTTACCAGTGACCACGATTTGCCTCTTTCTGGAATGGTTTTAGTTATGCCCCACGTTTGTCTCCTCCAGGTCCCCCCGGATCTCCAGAATGAAGTGCTGATCAGCCTGCTGGAGACCGACCCTGACGTGGTGGACTATTTACTCAGAAGAAAGGCGTCTCAGTCCTCGTGAGTAGGCCGACTTTTCCATTTTCTAAAGCAGCTTGGGGATTTCTGTTTCCATTTCTAAAGAGTTATGAAGGTTTACTTTACATAATTCCACACAGGGTGACTTAAAGTGGAATTTTGGCAACTCTCTGGCCTATCCGATCAGTTTACCTAACCAGAAAATGTTTCAGTCTTACCGATCCACTTATCAAATTAGAAACTGCATTACAGGATTGTTCTGTTTCATTTTTGGCTTTTTCTAGTCCCTTGAGATCCTTTTGACTGTGTTTACCAGAAAAAAAAAGCACTAAATCACTGGTAAGAAGCTCAAGGGATTGACTAGGATACACATCACTGATTCTACTTCTAGAATACTGATAACTCTACTTAGGGACCCGTAAAGCTGAGCCTGGATGCATCTTATGCGTATCATTTATGACTGTGAGCCATGCATTACCAAACCACAAGACAGGCCTCGGCTGAGGCTTAGGTGTCTGTTTGAAAGGAAGGACCCTCTTGATTGATTCTCTCTCCCTTTATAGTTAGCATCTTTTGATAAAAATGCATGCTGATCTCCACATGCACCTGTTTGTAATGAGTAAAAATGCAAGCCATGCTGTAGGTTATGATTTGTTGCCATTTTTGCCTCCAAAGGAAGAGCACTAAATTTTTGCATTAGCCAGATTTAATGATTAATCACAATCACTTGGTACAGATGCAGAGCACTTATCAAGTCCAGTTAAGGGGATAATATTGCATCCTGAACCAGGGGCGATGTTGCCACCGTGACGCCAAGCCTTAAGATTGTGACAGAAAAACTTCTTATCCTGTCAGGAAAGCATTTTTATGTTGTGCTTTTAATCTACTGAATTTCAACAATTATAAAACACATTTCCCCCATGTTTCATCATCTCCGACGTTGCGATTAACCTTATATCCAATGGCATGTCCTAATTTAGTTCATAGCATTTTTTTCTTTCTTAATCATATATAAAATAACAGTATATCTTATTCAATGATATCTTAGAAATGTCGACACAGGTCAAATCGCTCCTTTATATTGATGCCAAATTTGATGCGTTAATTTTCATTTAAAAGTATGTCAGTTATAAAAATGTGATATTTAGAGAAATTTGTTGAGAAGGAATGCCATGTTGTTCATTCATCCCTTTTCCTGGGTTATTATATTAGCAGCACTGCTAAATTCAGCTTCACTTCATTTCCTGCAGAGCAGGGAAGAATTTTTAATTGGATCATCCTTTCGAATACACTTTTAAAAATCCATCTTTTACTAATCATTATTGGGCCAAATTCTGGTGCAAGTAAGACATTCTGCCTGGATTCAAAAGCCCTGAGCAAGCCACGAGTGAGTAGAAATATATTCAAATTATATAAGTGGGCTGGCATTTCCTGGTCTTGCTTTTCATATCAGAGAATTGGGCTCACTTAAATTTTTCCCAGATTTTTAACTGTTATGAAGGTATAAGTTCTAATTTAAGCTAACAAATGGCTTTTCCTCACAGTATAGCTTGTATCACCAGAATTTTAATGAACTCACTTATTTTCCACCCCCTTGCAAGAAAACAGACATGGTGACATTTGTATTTGTGAAACTCTCATTAATCTGCATTTATAATATTGTATGGGTACTCTGTGGGAAAGCTAGAAAACACACACCTAAAAATGCCACTGATTTTGACTTGCCAAATTTCTGTTTTTATATGACATTTGAAAATATATGCATTGTACTTTTGAAGGGTGGTTGATAATAGTTATTTTTATGTGGTTTCTAAGTCCACTCCTTGTATATAAATGCCAAGAAGTGTACCTTCTTTCTTTACTCTTAAGAAAAGGAAAAAAGTATACATGTTAAGCCCATTCCAAGCTCTGCGATTTCCTAGCCCTGTCCCCATGGGAATGAGAATCGTAAGGTCTAGGTGAGCTCGCCCTAGGCCAAGACCTTAGGTGAGTGTCAGGGCTTCAAGGACAGGGAGGTGGACTTGTGGATGCTCTGTGGACATCATAGACTCGTGTTACCGATCAGAACACACTTGGAGAAGACTCTTAGCAGGAAGAAGAAGGGAGTGTTTGGTTTTATTCCTCTAGGTATAAGCCAAGGATCGGCCCAGATTGATAACAATGTCATGAGGTAAAAATACATAAATTAATAAATAGATATTTATTTTTAATGGCCTTTGGAGGCTTGAGAGTCCTAGCCCTCAAGCTGTAGTTCGTTTCTTTGCGCCTTAATCACATGCTTCTCAGTCTTTACTGTGCACACCGATTGCCAGGGGATCTTGTTAAAATGCTCTTTCTAAATCAGTAGGTCTCAAAAAAAATCAATAGGTCTCAGGGAGAGAGTCTAAGAATCTGCGTTTCTCACAAGCTCCTAGATGATGCTGTGATGCCGCCGGTCCATGATCTGCACTTTGAGGAGCGAAAGCCTCAAATATCAAGGCATGTTCTTGACTTTGAGAGCTTGCAAACTTGTCGAAGGAGCCCTACAAGGGTAAAAGTAATAGGAGGCATGCTCTTATGTTGCAGAGTGCAAAATGACATGTGCTGGGCCATTGGTTCTCAGACTTGCTTGCCCAACACGAATTACCTGGGGAGCTTGAAATACAAGTATGCCTGGGTGCCAGTCCTAGAGATCCTGATTCATTTGTTCTGGGGTGCAGTCTGGACATTGGGGCTTTTAAAAGCTTCCTGTGTGATTCTCCTGAGCAGCTGAGGGAAGGAAACTGGCTTAGGTCCTCCACAATAGATGCCACATATTTTACTATCATGAGGATTTGAGGTGGGGGATGTTTAACATTAAAAGGGGGTCTTTGTGTTGACCAAGAAAGGGAACCGATACTCGAGACCTAAATACACTTGGAGTTTGGAGGAGAGAAAGAGGTGTGACCTGCAGCATCGGGGATGGCTTCTGAGAAGAGCAAGGATTTGCAGTGAACTTGAAGATTGGAGCGGTATCAGCAGGCCTAGATGTTTGGGGATCTCGAAGCACGACCTAGACATAAGAGTAAATACGTTGCCTGGTGGGGGCACATTCAAGGGCTGGCCGGCAGAGAGGGAAGAAGCCTTCAATGGCAGGTTTAGGGGTGGCGCTTAAGAAACAGTAGCAATGAATTACAGTGATGATAGATTACGACAGTGATAGATTACAGTGGGGAGGAATTACAGTATGCCAACTGCCAGATGGTGCTCGCTACATTGGTAGGGCTCCGCCATCAGTTGTCCACCAGTAGCTCACACCTGTATAGGATAACATGCTGGTTACGAGCTTCGGATCCAGAACCAAATCGCCTGAGTTCCAATTCTAGTTTCACTGCTATTAGTAGTGTTAGGTCAATAAATTCAGCCCTCTCTGTCTCAGATTCGTCATCTGTGAACTAGAATCAAAAGTAGCACCAGCTTTATGGCATCCTTGAGCTGCTAGAATACTGTTTTTTTTTTTTAATAAATGTTAGTGATCGCTATCATGTTAGTTGAAATTTCACCATTGTCATTGACAAGTACTTACCAAAGACTTGGGCATCACCAAAATCCACCTTGCCACCCATGAGACGGCAATGTATGAAGCAGCTATGGCAAAGCCTGGCTGCACACGCCTCATCTAACTGGCATTAGGATGACGGTGCTGGTTCTGGAACAGAGCAAGGGGCGAGGGTGAAAAGGCTCTGAAGTGGGAACACGACCTGCTCGCACTAGGCCAGGTAGATTTCAGAAGGGACTGGAGGTGACTGCGTGTCTGCAGGTAATGAGGTAGAGGACCTGGGCAACCGTGGCACAATGAGAATGGACGGAATTCTTGTTTTGAAGACTTCATGTAGTGAAAACTCAGCTAACAGGTAGGGGGCTGGGCAATAAAAGGTGACAATCGAAGAATTTGCAGGAAGACGAGAGTGGGAAGCAGCAGTAGCTTTTAAAATGACCACCTGGAGGGTCGGGCCTGGTTAGTACTTGGATGGGAGACTACCTAGGAAGACCAGGTGCTGTAGGCGTAAAAAATATACATATAATAATAACAAAAATAAATAAAATGACCACCTGGAGTGCAGTGATGTGTGGTCTCCCTCGGTATTCTCTTCAAACCCTTTGTTTTGTTTTTTTTTTTTCCCCCCGAAGCTTCTGTTCTTTGCCTGTGTCTCACATGGAAACTGGACAAGATTTTGTCCGCAGTGGAAAAGCAACTTTCCAAGAGTATAGAACTAAGAACAAAACCATATTTGTTGTAACTTCTGTTTTGAAAGATCAGACATTTAGTGATGCTTGGGAAGTTTGTTTTGTTTTGGTTTGAGTTTTTCTCTTCATGCAACAAAAGAGTGAAGAGAGTGAAAGGAGGATTCATTCTTTTTTCTTTTGTGTGTCTACTTACATTTTTGGTTTCAACCAAAATGGAATGCCAGAGAGAGAGCAGAAATTTATATTACTAACGATGCAAGACTTCAGGTTTATTAGTTGCTTGTTTAGTATATTTATTAGAATTATATGCTCTTTTCTGCAAAGATATTTAAAATAGACCTCCCTCCTTTGACTTAGGGACGTAAAGAGATGGGGGACGAGAATGGAAGGTCAGTCAAAAAGGACAAGATGTGTCAAATGCGGGCATTTGCCACAGACAGGGCTATCCTAGCAGGGCCGGGACCACAGTGAGGAGAGGGGGGCCGCTCACCTCGATGCAGAATTTAAGGGTATGCTAGAAAACGCAGCCATCAAAATGAACAATATTGAAACGTAATAACTTTAAAAATCAAAGTTACTGCCAAAAATCTACGATGAACAAAATATTAAAACATTTTTAAAAGACTAGTGCCAGGCCAAGCCTTGGAGCCTGAAGCAAAAGGTAAAATGTATGCACCTGACTCTAATGGAAGCGAGTTATCAACAGTGTTTTGAGAATGGATTTCTTTACTTTCAATAGAGAGAATTGTGCTTTTTGACAATTTCTCTGGACCAGTGGCAATCTTAAATAATTTTTAATTAAGTTAACTCATTAAAATAATAACCAAATTCTATTTCGGCATAAATAAAGCGTTTAAACTTAATATAATGTAAGTTCTAATGTATCTACTTTTCCATTTTTCTGTATTTTTCAGCTGCGTTAATGTTCTGGGGAAAAATTAACCATTAAAAAATTACATAAAACCTTATATACCTAGATGGTATACAAGAACTAAGTAGAGCATTTTCTCTGCCATATTCAGGAAACAAAATCAAAATAAAACGATTTTTAACTGCATTTGGGGAGAAGGCTGATATGGATAAACCAAATCCATCACTATGTACATTTTCAATTTCATCGTATTTAATTCTGTTAGCAGCCATCACAGTTTTTATTAAAATTGCCCACCAAAATAGCAAAACCAGTGAGCAGCCAATCAGGACCATGGATGAAGACCCATAGTTGTCTCAAAGGACAAAATTTCGAAACCGGAAATTGTTTCGTTGAATTGAATGTTCTTCCTTCTGTATAATTCTACCTTCTTTATGATGGAGGAACATTAGGCCTTCTCATTACTTAAAGGCATCATGTTTCAATTATCAAATAAATATTTATTTTACTCTTTCATCGATTGTCATTAAAAAGATCTAAAAACCACAGACTGTTACAAGATGGACTATAATTTCTGTTTTCCTTTTTACTAGTACTATTTGTAAAATCATAACAATTCTCAGAAGATTTTCAGAGACAAGAAATGAGACCCTACCAGTATAGTGTAACAGCAATGAGTCCTATTGACTGGCAGTAGCTTGTGGCTTCAAATGCCATTCTTTGGAAATTATGAAGCATTAACAGCGCGTGCGCGCGCGCGCACACACACACACACACACACACACACACCCTCCCTCCCTCTCCCTCCCTCCCTCTCCCTCCCTGTCTTTCTCTCTCCCCTTCACTCCCTACCTTTCTCCCTCTGTCTCTCCGTTCGAGAAAGTCTTTTCAGCCAGACAACTATAGGAAAAAATGTGGAACAGAGAATTTCATAATAAAAAATTTCAAAAAGTTACAAATGTGCCTTCTGTGGCAAGGCAATTCAAGATGGAAAGAGAATTTATTACATCACCTCTTTCTTCCAACACCTTTACTATGATTCACAGCTTCTTTATAAACTAGCAAAATATTCATTGGAAGATGTTTTATCGAGCATACTGTAAACAAAATTAATAAGATCAGCATTGTTTTCTCTTCACCTGTTGTAAATGCCTCCATATGCCAGGATGATTCAGAGGGGATTAATAAGAGCTAAGAATGAGGAGAAAAGTTTTACCAAAGCCCTGGGCAAGTTCTGGTACCCAGAGGGCTGGCTTCTTCTCCTGGTGGGGTGTCTGGATGGATGTCAGCTTCTCTTTGGGGCAGGCTGCCTTTGTCCCTAGGATTCAACATTAGGGCTGCTTTGCAGAACTGAGCATGATAACGGTCACAGTCGCTGGTAGATCCAGAGCTGCTGCGACAGTGGGTTCCTCTCCCAGGACAATTAATGCAGTCTGAGATGGCCATGTGCTTTGCATTCCAACAGACTAAGGTTTATCAGGTGAGCGGCTGAGCCGAAAATGAAGCCAATGAGACTTTGAAATCTCCCAGGATATTTCTCGCTGGGGCAGCTCAGCCAGGAGCTGGGCTGGCCACACCCGGTGATTGAACCGGAGTTTTTCCATTTATCCACAGAACGAGTTCTGTGCCTGCGGCGACAGTGCAGGCCCAGCCGCAGTACCCTGCCAGCGTGTTTACACCCTGACCTGGAGGGACCGGCCAAGGGTGAGAAAGCGATTCACTGTCCACGTCCATCTCATGCCTGTTTGGTTAGCTGAGACTGGCCATGCACGCCGTGATGGTTCCCGGGTTTGCGGTCTCACCTGCCATTCATGGAGACAAAGCCACGTCAGGCGGCGACCTCCCCGCCCGACGTTCCCCACCTCAAACACGAAAAGTCCACGACATAAAAAGAGGCCACTACCTGCTTTCCCACTATTTCTCATCTAGTGTAGCACTGGTTAGAGCAAATCTTTTATGTAAACATGTCAATATTCCATTGCCTTCAATTAGAGTGTGGGACTTCACATGCCTCTCATGGAGTTGAACTGTCTCAGAGGCAAATCTTAGAGAAGACATTGGTGGCCACGTCTCTGTGTTGCATGATGCCAAGTTCTGTCCCCTTAAAGGAAACCCAGCCAGCAAGAGCGGACCATGCTGTGGATTCGAATCACACACTTTTTCCCCTTTTCTTGGGGCGGGGCGGGGGGGGGGGGAGCGAACAAAAAAAAACCTGAGCTACCGTTTTGTCCCTGTAGAGTTCCATTGCTTAGGGGGTCTGTCCTGTCGTTTTAAGAGCACTTCGGGGCGGGGGGAGCCGTGAGGTTCTTGGTGAGCTCCCCGCCCCCGCCCCGCACCGTGTCCCCTGGCATTCTCCTGCTTGTCCCCTCACTGGGTCCCGAACCCTTCCCCTCGGTGTCCCCTGGACATTCAGCCTCCTAATCCATCCCAGGGAGGCCGTGGACGGCAGACTGGCCTTTTCCCGAGGCCCCCGCCCGGCTCCCGTGCGAGGCTGCTGGGCTGTCCCTGCCCCCTGCGGAAGGTCGCAGGTCCCGCTGCCTAGCATCCTGCCTGTCTGAACCCAGTACTGTTACGTCACCGCAAGTCTGTGTGACGTGAGACAGCCCTGCCCACGTGGCCACCCCTCAGGTGTCCCCTTTACTACTCCGGTGTCCCTACGCGGGCAGTGGTCTGGTTGACGGTCCCAGGGCGAGAGTTGCTGTGACCTCCCCTTTCCCCGGCTGCCCAGGGTGAGAGCAGAACCGCCCTCCCCTCCCCCACCCCGGCCCCGCCTCCCGGGGAGCCCCGCACCCCCACCCCGCCTGCCCACCAATAAAGGCTGCCCCGCCTCATCAGAAAAGGGAGCCGGTCCTGTGTTAATTACAATAGATCTAATGAAAAAACACTGGAATGACACGAAAATGTCTTAAAACTCTGAACTGCCTGTCTTGTAGTGAGAGTCCTCAGGGGGTGAATAAAATTGTTTTATTTATTCATTGGCAGGCTTGCATGTGAAAAGGCAAGTCTTGGATTATGAGTTCTTAGGCAAATTCGGCCATCACCTTACCGTCCTCTGCTTGGAAACTAAAATGATAGATAGGAAATAGTTTAAACATTTAAAAGGGCCATCAACTCTAAGTATAAAATATAACATTTTACTGTTGATTTTTAATAATATCGAATAGCACTTATCAAACAAATTTCAGTCTACAGCCATGCCACCCTGAACGTTCCCGATCTTGTCTGATCTGGAAGCTAAGCAGGGTCGGGCCTGGTTAGTACTTGGATGGGAGACCACCTAGGAAGACCAGGTGTTGTAGGCGTAAAAAATAACAAATAAGAGATTGTAAACTGACAAGGTCCTTGCAATCTGTGAGGTCAACCAAGGCTTGCCTTGCCTAAAATAAATAAATAAATGAATAGATGATAGATAGATGATAGATGATAGATAGATAGATAATAGATGATATCTAGATAGATAGATAGATAAAATTTCTTTCAGAAGAGTCTCAACCCTTACCACCGGCCCTGAACCCTCGCCGCCTCCACTGCTAGGAATGAGTGTCCCTTAGGCATCACGTTTCTTTCGCGCATGCCTAGACTGCGATTGCAAACAGAGAAAGTTGTTGGCGGTAGCTTAGTCCAGTGCCTGCCACACAGGGAACTCTGCGTAAACTTCAACCCTTACTCTTCCCGCAGTCCAGCGGGTAATTTCACATAAGTGTGTTTCACAAGCTGCTGGCCATGTGTACTCACACCATGTCCCCTCTCATAGCCAAGATATGTTGGGTGGCTGGGAAGGGAGACATCATCTCTCACTGGATGGCCCCATCTGCCTGTGTCTCTCTGTCTGTGAGCCCAGCCACCCTGAGGAGATTCATGGCCGGTGCTGACTGTGAGACACTTCATCCACCTCTGTGTCCAGGAATTATCTTTAGCCACCTCCCCTGGTTTTTCCTCTGATTGGGGCCCCAGCTGTGGTCACCTCAGTCGCTTGATTTAGGAGAATGAATCAGAAATGCAGAGAGAGGCAGGCTGGTCTCTCCTGTGTCCCTGTCTCTTTAGCATGTTCTGCTCCAAACTAACCAAACTACATTCCGTTATCGGATCTTGCTGACGGGAGCTTCCTGGCGTGGCCTTCCTCCCCCTCTGCTCAGCTGTGACCCCAGCCACCTCAAGGTCAGGACCACCACAATGACCTGCAGTGCCAGCCAGTGCTAAGGTTTTGGCCATTATTTGTGGTTTTCGTCCTGATCTGACTCTTAGTCGTTTCTTAGCCCACTGTCACATCTATGGATTGGGAGAAGGAAGGTAGGTTTGGTATCGCATCATCTCAAGCTTCCCATGCATCAGAATTACCTGGAGGGCTTTTAAAAACACACTTTGCTGGCCCCACTCCCAGGGGTTCCCTTTCAGCGGGCAGAGCCAGCTTCACAGGCTGCATTCTGTGCCGTCACATAGGCCCCGACACTCAGAAGAAGCCCATGCCTGGCTTAATGATCTGCTGTCACCATCTTGAAATTCTTAATTTTGTAACGTGAGGACCCATATGGTATAGCCAGTTCCGTCAGCTGGTCCAAAATGAAGCTTGAGAGTTTGCGCTTTCAACAAGTTCCCAGATGAGGTGGATGCTGCCAAGGCAGAACCTCTGAGTGAGATTACGCAGAGTCACCCCAAAGGACAGAGGGACGCTGGCCTCCACCTCCTCCTCTCTTGCTCTACTTGATCAGGTCCAATCAGAGCCATGAAAATGGAAGAAGAAACAGTGAGGCAGCTTCCGTTATTTCTGTTATTGTTTTGTTTTAACCACACTAAGTGTTCTCATGAAGCATACTGCCTTTTCCATACCCCTGACAATGAATGTGAGCGTGATTTCCCTGTCTGAGTATCAGTCCAAAAACAACTTATTGAAGCAGCTTGCAAAAATATGTAAAGTGGAGCAATATTGTAATAAGTAACTTGAGAGACCGGGAACAGGAAAACAATAGAAAGAGTGAGAAGATAAATGAAGTTGAGGTTTGAGACACGTGAAGGCAGACCAAGAAGCTCTGGGAAACCAACTCGAGTGTAGCCCCGAATTCTCAGAGCCTTTTAGTAGCCATTGCAAAGAGAGGTGCATCATCATCATCATCATCATCATCATCACTTATTATTTTTTTTTCCTGTGGAGGTGCATTATTATTACATGAACCTGTTTGCCTGGTAGAGACACAAATGTCAGTAGTACTGAAATGTAAGAGAAATTTCTCTGTAGAGTGTGTTTCTTTATGCATGTAACTGTTGGCTGAATCTGCAACTTAGAATATTTTGTTGAATGTATTTTCTTCAAAATATATTGTAATACAGATAAACAAGAAATGAGACAGAGTATTGGGTCTCCATGAGCTAAAATATGCCCTTTCTAAACTTTCCTCCCAATGTGAGAAGCCAAAAAAGCATTTGTAGCTCTGGAAATTATTTTGTTTTGGCTAATGAATTGACTTGACTCTCGTTAGAACATCCCATAAAATAAGGCTTTGTGTAGCTTCTATTATTGATATGACACCATGACTGATTCTTGCTGAGAAGATATAAGACATATTCACTAATGACTTAGAAAAATGCCAACTAAAAGGGAAAACAACTGAAATGAGCCCAGTAATATAATTTCTAACCCTGATCAGAAAGTAGAACTCTGATTCTGGGCTGAGCTCCACGTAGCTTACCAGTTCACACATTCGAGTTTTCTCATTTTAGGTTTTTTTCCCCTCCTACAGCACCTGGTCTTCCTAGGTGGTCTCCCATCCAAGTAGTAACCATGCCCGACCCTGCTTAGCTTCTGAGATCAGACGAGATCGGGTGTGTTCAGGGTGACATTGGCCTCAGACTGATTCTTCTCATTTTAATAGTAAAGTTTTCTCAACCAGAGTTGGGCCCACGATGTCAGACAAGTGTCTTGTTTTCTGTTCCCTCTACTTGAATTGGGGAGACTTTTTCCACTTTAATTAGTTATAGAGAATAGTTTTTTTCTACCACTTTCCAGCAGAAGTAGTAAGTTCCATCTATGTTTGACTCATTCATTGGAGGCCTAAAATTTCTAGAAAATCATCCTCATGATTGTCCTCTGGCTTTTTGCTGTAAGATGATCTGTCATCAGTTTAAAGAGGAGGCAAGAAAAAAAACTTACTTATTCCACTGGGATAAGAAATCCCATCAATAGAAAGTACTAGAGACCCTGGCTGCCTCAGTGACCAGAGAGGCAGGTCACGTGCCGAGACGCTTTCCTCCTGGACATTAACCCCTGCTGGAAACTGGAGAAGGAAAAAAGATCACTGTGAGCACACTTCCTCCCGTGTTGCGTGTTCAAAACCATTTGATTAGGAAAGGATCGCTTAGGCAAGTGTTGAACTTCTTTACGATCACAAAGGATTGGTTTTGAAAAAATTGAACCAAAAGAAAGAAAGATTAATAAAGAGAAGCGAAGTAGAGGGGGGGAAACAGAAGCGAGTTCTGGAACTTTTAATCAGTCTGTCATCATTTTCCTTTAAGATGTCAGGGCCACTATTTTGAGGAAGGTAGAAAATACAGATGTGCACAGGTAAGACTTCGAACATGCTTTTCACCCTCCTTGACATGCTTGTTTTCCTGTTCCACTCACATTTTCATTGTTATTTCTGTTGCCATGACAACTCATGCATGCATAAAATGTAATATGTGCTAATTAGCATGATCTATATCGACCGATAAAAGAACTAGTGCCTTGTAGGGTCATTTTAGATGTATTTAAATACAGTGGACACTAGTTATGGTCATGTGTTTCTCTTTTCAGCCATTTTATACATGAAACAGTTATTCCCACCTGTGGTGTCATCGTCATTGATCATCGTCACAAGAAGGATGGGACTCTTATACTAAGAGTTTGGGTGGGGGTAGAAAAGTCGTCCATGAAACCATAATGAACTTCACGTCAAAGTTCAATCATAGTTTTATCTGAATTATTTTTAATTCAGGAGATCGAGGATAGTAAAAGGGTTATCTACTAGTTTTTCTTAACAGATAGCAAGCATCAGACTTTATTTTTATGTATTTTTACAGCTGCAAATGTGTACATTTATTTACACGCATGAAACATGCACTCACATACTGGATTGTGTATGATCTGAGGTAGACTTTTCCAAATAGCTCCAGGAGTTTTAGCCCTAAAGGAAATGCATATTTCAATTGGTGCCACAAACAAAATAAGTTCTTGACACAAAACTAAAATCTGGGCCACTTTTCCAGCAACGTTCGGGGACGATATAGTGATTAGAATCTTATTTCACTGAAATATCCCGTAGCCAGAAAGAATCGCTATGATACCAAAATAATGACAAAATATTCACCACAATTGTTTACTCCATTGGTTGCTACTATCTTTAGATAAAAGAGTCATTACAAAATATAAATATTTAGTTAAATGGATCTCTTAAATTCAAGATTATTGATTGCTACATGTACTTTTAGTAAATGATACTTTAAAGATACCAAATGTGAATCCAAAGTTATCCCTTGTTAAATTAAATATCTTAAATACCCTGAATTTGTTCAGCCTAGTCCTAAATTTAATGTTTAGTTATTATTTTGATCAAATATGCATAATATTCTCTGATTTGCCTGTGTCCATGAGCACACGCTCCCACACATATAGTCATAAATATGTTTGGTTGACCAAAGTAATGACATTTTGGTCTTTTGTTCTTTTTTATTTCTTTATAATCAATGCCCAGGGATGGCCTTTTTTCTTTCTGCACATGTGTGTCCCTCCCCATCATCTGCCCAAGACTCAGTTCTCTTTTCAGACATTTCTTTGTCTTTGTAAAGCTTTCTTCACATGATATTTCCAACAGGACGTCAGTCCCTTCTGAAATTCTCCAATGAGTACATTTTGTTCTTCTTGTCCCAAAGAGAATCATCTTTTTGACAAGAAGTTTCTGTTTCTTTCTGATATGGTCAGTCTTTTCTCACACTTTTCATAGTTTTTGAGAAACATTCTTCAGGAATCCAGACTTTAACTTTGGGATGAAAACAGGGGTTAAAGGCAAATTGGAAGACACAGGAATCCATCTGTTTCATCCTCTCCCCTCCCTTCGCCTCCACATTTCCAGTTAACATCTGTTGAGTTTTTACTGCCATCTGCTGGCTATTTCATGGAAACGCTTTCACCGTATTGATGTAGACGTCTTGGAACGTTGCTCAAAAGGTCTTTTTGTTTCAGCCCCTGTGTCCACGCATTCTCCTCCCGTCGTCTGTGTACCGATCACATCGTTTGAATCCGGTCACTGCCTGTTCGCACACTCACGCACCTCTCCTTGTCTCCTTGTGCCAGAAGCCCTGACATGCTGCGTTCGGAGGTTTCCTTTTCCGTGGGAGGAAGACACTCGTCCACTGACTCCAACAAGGCCTCCAGCGGAGACCTCTCCCCTTATGACAACAACTCCCCAGTGCTCTCTGAGCGCTCCCTGCTGGCTATGCAAGAGGATGCGGCCCGGGGGGGCTCGGAGAAGCTGTACAAAGGGCCAGAGCAGTTTATGCTGATGGGCCACTTGCCATCGTTGAAGTCAAGAGAGAGTTCTCCTGGACCACGGCTTGGAAAAGGTAGCTGGCGCCTGGCCGGCACTGGCCAAACGTGGGACTCTGATTACATTTGACGTGGTGTGGGCACCTTGGGCCTTCTCTTCATCCCTTCTGAGGTCTGTGTTTCTGTAGTTCGATGAGCATTAAGCGAGTCCCCACTGAAAACCTACACTAAGATGACCCTGGCAAGCCCAGCCACCGTCTTGGAGGGATCCTGCAGATCCAGATGTCTGGGAGGCAGTCTCATGCCCAGAGAGCCACTGATGTTCCCAGCTGGTTCTTCCCGCTCCGGCATCCAGGAACTCTCTGTGTCCTGGCCGGAGACTTTGGGTGCATATTTGCTAGTCTAAGATGTCATCCAATTACCACTGTTAGTTTTATAGAGAACAAGTTGAACCTACTATATAACAAGACATCATGTTCTGGAAAGGCCTCCAGGGAGATTAAGATTTTCATGCAAAATAAGGGTTTCATGGTCAAATACATTTGGGAAATGTTAGGTTAACCAAGTTAATGATTTCTCTATTGTACAATTTCTTAAACTCTTTAAAGTGCTAATTGTCACTATTGAATTTCCCTACCGGGAGGGAGGGTGTGGCTGGCACCTTTTCTCACATGTATTTGAACACAGAATATTTGCTTCTGTTCTTCCGTCCACAGAGTAATTCCTCAGGGCCGGTAGTCAAATAATAATTGGAAGACACAGTACAAATTCTTGCCATTTTTTTTTAAATTTATGATTTAATCCAGAGAGCCATTTTGAAAGGGCTGTGTGTGTGTGTGTGTGTGTGTGTGTGTGTTTAAACCATAGCATCTTGATTTTTATTTTACAAATATTCGTGTCAAAAAAGAATTTGAAAAATTTACAATGAAAGCGGTAACCCATGTTCCCATCAGGCATTCAATTTATTTTTAAAATGTGCAGTTTTATTTTTCTTAGTCCTTATTCATATGCCTGCATAACTTTACAGAGTTGTTTTCATGGTATAGCTACTTTTGAACTAAGCTTATTTTATTAAAATCATATCATTACCAGTTTTCATTTTGCTAACATTTCTTTGTGGCCACAATACATTTCCATTAAACTGACATATCAGATTTTTAATTATTCCCTCTCTGATGTATATAAATGGCCTCTAATTATTGCTCTTTTAAATTAGCGACTAGTTTTCTATATGTAATATTCTCTGCAGCGACAACAAAAATAGCATTTAGAAGAGAATTTTGCTATTATGAGAGGCAGGGCATATTCAGATTTCGAAACACAGATTCAAAGAGATGTCATTAGACAAATTCACATCAGGAAAGCTTGATTCTTTGCCTCTCAGCGGGTAGGCTAAGACACACATTAGCTCTAACTGATTAGCAGGTAGACACCCGTTAAGCTCTTTTGTCTGCTCAATATCTTGGTAAACTCTAGCGTTGTGGTTCTCAATTTTGCCCCCCCTCCCCAGAGACAGTGACAATGTCTGGAGGCATTTTGGGTTGTCACTGCTGGGGAGGGGGTCGCTACTGGCATCTAGATGCTCAGCATCCCACCTTGCACCTACTGTCCCAGCACAAAGAATGATCCCGCCCACCGTCACTCCTGCAAAGGGTGACCAACCCTGTCTAACCCATAACTGTCTCCTTGGAAACAACTTACGCTGAGGGAACTAGAAGCAAATAGGGTTAGTATCCAATGACAAGAGTGCTCGATTTTTGAGTTGATTATCCGCTCCGCCACTTCTCACCTGCAGAACCTTCAGTGAGTGACAGCTTTTGGGAGTCCCGTTTCCTCCTATGGAAACTAAGACAGAGAGCAGTATTAATTCATAGGGCTTCATTAGTGAATCCATGTAAAGTCCTTAAGAGAGAACTTGGCATGTATTGAGCACTTAGTAATACTTGCTACGGAGCCCGGCGTGCCCTATTTGCCTGCTCCTGCCACTGCACGCCTCGTCTGGACCGCGGACCAGGGCATCTACTGGGGATTAAATGAGAGAATGCATGTAAACTGAGGAACATGCAGTAGAGACACTTGCTTCCAGAAAGAGCCATTATGATCACATCACAGGATTGTAGTGAGGATTAAATGAGAGATGGTGAGACACCTCATGTAGCGACTTAGTCTGTAAATACTTACAGCAGACTAAAGGGAAGTGTGAATGAACACGTGCAGGAATGAATCTGTTGGTGCCAGTAGCAAAATATTCCTGAGGAAAGTACTAGATAAGGGAGCTATAACTATTGTTCCTCTATCTCTATGTTAATGAGGTTGGAACAGCATCACCCATCGCCATTGTATTCCTTTCCTATTGCTGCTATAATAAATGACCACGAATTTAGTTATTTAAAACTGCACATAAATGTATTATCTTACACTTCAGGATGTCAGAAGTCTAAAGTGGTCCACGGGGCTGTATTCCTTCTGTTTCCTTGCCTTTTGTAGCTTCTAGAGGTTTCCAGCTTTTTGCTGCTTATGACCCCTTCCTCCATTTTTAAAGCCAGCGAAGTCACACCTTCTCTCCTGCCTCCTTTTTATAAAGACTCTTCTGGTGACAGCGGGCCCACCCAGATAATCCAGAATCATCTCCTCATGTTAAGATCCGATAACTTAATCACATCTGCAAAGTCCCTTTTGAATATAACATCTTTACAGGTTCTGGTGATCATGACACAGACATCTTTGGGCAGCCCTTATTCTGTCTACCACAGCCAGGATATAGAAAGAACGTTTTTGTAAACCCCAAATAGAATAAGCCTCTGGAAAGGCAGATCTGCCTTGTCTTCTGTCTCGCATCTAACACATTTTGAGTCCAGTACTTTGCACAGAAGAGGTGTTATAAAAATGTTTCTGTATTGATTTTTGCTCTCCTGTCTTCATTATGAGTTACATACCTTTTTAACACTTTTCCCTAGATACGTCAGAGGAACCTTTCAATATCTGGGGAACTTGGCATTCAACATTAAAGAGTGGATCCAAAGACCCAGGAATGACAGGTGAAATATTATTTTTAACAGACTGTTTGTTACATTGACTTTTCAAATTAATTTCCTCGAATTTTTGCCTTATTATCATCATGTTACATACTTGTCAAAAATTATTTGCAAAATGCCGAAAATAGGAGGAAAAAGGATAAAGCTATACTTAGCCTTTCCACCAAAATACTTCAATCTTTGACTATATTTCATTTCATTTCCTTTGCGAGAGCTTTTAAACATAGCTACCGTCATCATGTCTTTGAAGCTCTACATGATTTAACTCTCATTTCCCAGTTATTTTCCATTATTACCGGTTATGTCCACACGGTGCTCCTGAGTACATATTCATACTTTACAGCCAATGCTTGGAGGACTGCGTAGTTCCCATTTTGTTGTTGTTATTGTTATTGTAATAAGTTATACGGTCAGGAACCCCTTTCGTATGCCCTTTTTGTATTTTAAATTGTTATTAGATTCACAATGTTTTGGAAAGCAGGTTATAAATTCAGAATAGGAAAGCGGGTCAAAAATAAGGAAGCCTTCCAAGAATTCAGAGGTACCGGAACGTCACGGTCCATGTAGGGGACAGGAGCCTGTGCTCTGTAAGCCATCGATGGCGGAGGCATTTCACTGTACCTGCAGTGTCTCTTTGAGCTCGTTGGTATTGCAAATCATTGTTTGTGTCTTTGCTAATTCAAAAAACAAAATTGTATTTATACGTTCATTTGCATTTCTCTTTCACCAGTATTTTTCAGTTTTTCTGTTCATTAGCTGAATCCTGCCCCCCTCCCCATTGAATTCTTATTTGTGTAACTGGCTATTTATGTATGCTCCTGCTCTTAAAACTAGTTTTATGAACTCTTTCTATAATAAAGATTTTAACCCTTTGTCCATATTGTTTGTCACTGATACTTATTCCTTTGCATTCCCGCCCCCCTCCTCCCCGCCCCCGCCTTTGGATATCTGGAATGTTTTTGTTTTACATAATTAAGTCTATCACTCTCTTTTGTGAATTCTTTCCCTAAATTAATCTTTACTTAAGCATTGGCTAGTCATCTATACATTTTTTTATTCATGGTAATTCCTTCTTTTAACCTTAATCCTTTAATCCGTCTGAAATACATGTTAATATATAGCATATAGCGTGAAGTACATAAATTGTTTTGTTTTATTGTTCCGAATATGTATAGTTTGGTTCTTATTGTTTTATAATACCTCTCATATTACATTTTTAAAGCACAGTGCATTTTTATTTGAATGGCCTCTAACGCAGCCAACCGTAATACACTGACCCATTCGCTAGCTGCATCTCATTGTATCCTATGAAGTGCTTTACTGCATTTCCCCCCAAGGATAAGCTATTCCGAGATATTCTGCTTCATTTTCCTTCTGCTGTTTCGACTCTGAGCTGTCCCAGTGTAAATGCTCATGTCCTCTCTCTCCTCCCAAAATGATCTTATTCTCTTTCCCTGCCTACCTTTTAAGACATGAGAGGACAGGGCAGATCCCTCGGAAAAAGGCAGTCTGGGGACATACAACTCCTGGTTTCCTTGTGAAATGCTCTCCCTACAGTTTCTTGAAGGAAGTTGTATCAGTTAGGGAAGACTAACTGCGGTAACAAACAGCTCCTAAATGTCTTAAACTATCGCAGGTAGATTACCCCCTCATGTCACTGTGCAGTGTGGATTGTGCAGGGTGACAACAGGTGGGAGTGCTCCATTCTACATGGTCCCTTGGGGGCTCGGGTTCCTTCCAGCCGATGGCTCACCCATTATTCTCAGAGACCTTAGAGTCTTCCATGGTTTCTCCATTCTAGGCTAGTAGTTGAGGGAAGGGAGTGAGCAAGAAAGAGTAGGAGTACGTTTGTTTGTTCGTTCGTTCGTTTGTTTGTTTGTACTAGATTAGATCAGGGCTAGAAGTGGCTCACATCACATCCTTCCACATTCTGTTGCTCAGACCTCCCTTATGTGGCCCTCTTAACTGCAAGGGAGGCTGGGAAATGTCATTCCGGAAGGAAAAGGAAGGACATGGTGAACAGCTGGCCCGTCTCTCCCACAGTGCTGGTGGTAGAATATACAGAGCGCTGCTGTCTTCATTGTCTTCTGGCACCAAATGGGGTGTTGTAGAGTCAGTCCATTATCCCTACGGTTTTTTGGGGTTTTTTTGACGTGGTAGAAACCGGAAAACTGTACACTTTGTCCTCTGCCTTGCAAATTGCACCGGACAGGACGGGAGCACTTCCTTCACCTTGTAGGTTTCATAGCTAACCTGTCAGCGTTTCGGTATCTGTATTTGGAGCTGCTACATGAATCGTGCCAATGATCAGAAAGGATTTGTCATTTCTGTTACTGGGGAGTCTTTTATTTTAGGTGGCAGCGGCCAAGAGTGCCCTGTGCTTTTTCAGTTTTCAAAGCTAGTTGTGGGAAGGAAGTAATGGGATGCCCTAGCAGGGGTTCTCTAAGCTAATTCCATTTCTTGCCCTTCTCTCTGGCTTTCAGGTTCCTACGGAGACATTTTTGAAAGCAGCTCTCCACTACGACCAGGGCCATGCTCCCTCTCTCAAGGGAACCTGTCCCCAGATTGGCCTCGGTGGCAGGGGAGCCCCACAGAACTGGACAGTGGCACACAGGTCATTCGGAGGACTCAGGCCACGGCCACGATTGCGGAGTACAGGGCTCACCCTCCTGTGTCCCGCGTCTGCAGCACGTCCCCCGCCCAGGGCGGCAGCAGGAGATCGGAGCTGGCCACACCAAAGTCGGAGCAGTGTTTGACTCTGAACAGTGCCGAAGACCTCACCGAGAGCATGCTGAATGCAGCCTGGCTGCAGAGCCGCGCCAAGCCTCTGCACCAGAGACTTCTGGAGAGCGCGAGGCACGACACGAGGCCGCCTCCTCCTTACCCCGGTCCAGGGAAGCAAGCTTTAGCATCGGCCCACCAGCCCGCAGAGCCACCGTTGTGGAGGCGTCAGAGGCCAGAAGAAGGCTCAGGATCAGCTTTGGAAGAGGGAGGCCAGACAGCCGAGCGCGAGCATCAGGCCGCCCAGCGAGAACTGAGCACCGCCTGCTCGAGCCCCACTGGCGATCAGAACAATAAGGCCCTGGGTGAAGCCAACTGGCTCGACTGGCAGAGAGAGCGGTGGCAGATCTGGGAGCTCTTGTCCACCGACAACCCCGATGCCCTCCCGGAAACACTGGTATGAGCCCACGCCCAGCTTGGGTCCCCAAGTCCCAAACAGCCTTCTTTCACTCAGTAGGGAAAAAAAGTTGGACAATTGGACAGTTACTTACTTTTCTTCTTTTACACTTTTAAAAAATAACACAAGAGAAACCCAGTTCACTTAAAGATAATACAGCACTAGTACCCTTGACATTTTAATGAGATTCTATGCATAGCCAGCCTTAGGGAAGCACACACAAAATATATAAATATATATATATAAACGGATTGCAATATCCGATCTAAAAACTACTCACAGTGGCTCTATATAAGATAAAACTCTTGCTTTGGTATAGCTTAATTGTATTTATGTGTCTTCAGTTTTGATTATTGTATATTCTGTAACAGATTATGTATGATAATCATATATGATATATTCACAGAAAACAAAAGAAATGATTTTTTTTTAATCACTTCACTTATACTAAGCAGTGAGATTCTATAGAAGATTCTAGAATATGCACAAGCGGGTTTCTGTGCTTTTGCCATAGTTTTTTTTTTTTAAAGGGGGGCAGCCCTTCTTCAATGCCTAAGAAAAACACTAACAAAACAAAATAAAACAGAATATGAGAAGCCGTATTTTTATATAGTAGTGAGATACAAAAGAATGTAGTCACTGAATGCTTTTTCATATTGAATATGTTTTAAGGAAGATATTAAATTTGATATGTTATGGAATATATTTTTAGAATCTGTTTAGAAAGGATTTGGTTAATCAAATGAGAAAGGTCATGCCTGAGCAAAAAAAAAAAAAAAAAAAAAAGAATGATTAAGAAGTTGTCTTTCCCATTTTAGGTCAAATTCAATTTTATATAGACCATATATAATATATATTTATAATGTGTAATTGTTCTGTATTTTTCAAAACTGCAAACTGGAATCCAACTATAAAGTGATTAAGAATCTAAATAGAGTATTCAAATTAGAGAACATGGTTTTTCCTTTTGTCCCATAATCAGTATTAACCAAATTATATGCAATGCTATGTAAAGTAAATCACATTTGGAAAAAAAAAAAAACTACAGCTTTGTATTTACATTGTGCCAAAGGCTGAGGAAATGTTTCCTTTGGTAATTTTGTGTGTATTGTAACATGTTCCTACCTTACTTCAGTAGTAAGTTAGAAATTTTTCAACTGCAAAACCATTTTTGACCAGCAGGTGGCGATTCGCTTCAGTATTTTATGAGATTTTTTTCACTTCATGAGGGAATGTGTATTATAGAAAAACAATTTTTTTTATAAAACATGCTACTCTTAATTTTCATGTTGGCAATGACATTTTCGGTGGTGTTTCTTAAAATTCTATCTTGTGCCATTATGAATAAAAAGTTAAGCAAAAGCTTTGTTCCTTGGCATTGAATCCAATGAATGACCTCACACCGCATTCCGGACATACAGCCCATTAGCCACAAATCTAAATGTAATAGGTAATGGCAATACCATACATATACAGCTAAGGAGCTAGTAAAAAATATCAGATGGCTTGGGGACATCAACCCAGTGACACCGATGCATTTAGAAATTTCTAATTATTTGTTGCAAGTGAAGGCTAATTGTCACTGAATTGAAACTCGGTTGTCAGTGAGGAAGTGGTTCACTACAGGATGGGAACTCACATTTCCTATCTGCTGTACAGGTACTGCCCAACACGATCCCTGTAAGTTACATCTGTCCCTATAGACCTTAGATGCTTAATTTCCTTCAGGGCCGAAATAATGAAGTCTAGAAGTGGGATCTAATTTTGTAATTGAGGGACTGTTTGGGACATATTCAGGCTCTGCCATTGGGTCCAGCACCTCCCCCACTGGCTGGAACTCAGGAAGAATTCGCCCGTGGGCCTCTGGTTCTTCCTGGCTGCCCATCGGATGCTAAAAGTTATAAACAAGACCCAGAGCAAACATTGCTTGATTGTGGATCACGGGTCACTTTTCTGTGCCACCTGCTCTCATCCTACTCCTGCTGACCCTGTGTTTTCTTGGCTTTGAATTGGATCATAATCTGGCCAGTTCTTTCCCTCTATTCTGGACTAGACTGCTTGATATATGGGACCTCCTTCATTCCATGTTCTTGTATTAAAAGTCCAATATCTTTTTTATACTTCCAGACCAGATGACTGTGAGGTTGATGTCTGTGTCACAAAAGGTAACAGAAAGTATGTCCATCTGTTATAATAGTCAGATCTAGAACAGCCAGCTCAGAAAACGTGGCTCAGAATATTTTTTAAATAGTTAAAGTTGTGTGTGTGTGTGTGTGTGCGCGCGTGCACATGCATGTGTGTGTGAGGGGGGGAGGAGGGAGACGAGAGAGAGAGAGAGAGAGAGAGAGAGAGAGATGAACAGTACTTACTCTGCCTTCCTTTTTGTATGGTTTAAGCCCAGTGGCCATATCTTTAGCTGAGTGAATGAAAGCTAGTTTCTTAGATGCCTTTATCACACTGAAAAGAAGCTATTTTTAAAACACACATACGAGACCCAAGGACCTGAGTGGAATTTGAAGTCATTTCTATCACCTTGATATAATACCTGACAAGAAAAAAATAAAACTCAGACTCTTTCAAGTTGGACAAACCATGAACAGGCCATTCGAGTCTCTCATTCCTGTGAGCAAAGAGATCCTACAAGCAAGAAAAAAAACTGCGGTGGGCTGCAGATGTTACTGCATCTCTGACTCATCAATCATTGTTTTTGTGTCTCTGGCAATGGGGCTAGAACAATGAACGCAGAAATAGCCAAGTATGAATTTGTCTTGATCCACCTAAGTAGCTATTAACATACGTTTGTTGTGGTTTTTATAGAGAAAAAAAAAAAACTCATACCAATGGAGTTTGTGCAAATTGAGGAAATTTCTAAATAAGCCCAGCTTGCTTCTTTTCTTATGCACATTTTAATATACATCTGCTTGGCAGAGAAACAGCATTGGGATTAAATATAAGGAGATGTCAGAACAAGATCCAGGCCTGTGGTGTATGTCGTCTGAGAAGCAAACTGAGAAGAAAGGAAATGACTGAAGAAGAGTCGCTTAGAGATGAGAACGGGACGACATCTCAACTGGACAGAATTTTAAAACAGGACTAAATCAGCAGCGAATGTTCTTCCAGAGAAAAAAAAATGCAAACCAAAGGAAAATTCCATTAAAGTTTGGAATTCTTTGGCACAGTCGAGGCGACCGATGGCGACATGGAGATGTTGGACTGCAGACAGTGGTCTCTGGGGTGTGGACCCCTGGCCTGGCGTGGCCCACAATTCAGCAAGGTGCAAGCAGCACCAGCAGCAACTGAGGGCCCCATGGGGTCACAGGACGGTTGGAATTTAATTCAGTCAGCATCTGTTCATTCTAGAGTGACCAACTTGTCCCACTTTGCCCGAGACATCCTGGATTTAGTAATGAAAACCCCATGACTATCCTCATTTTCCAGAGGACAAAAGGACTCAGAGCAACATCAGAAGAGTAGCCCAAGGTCTCACAGCTAGGGAGAGGCAGAGCTAAGATTTGGCAGTAGGCCATCGTCCAACTGTGCCAGCCTGCCATCCAGATAATTCGGAGTGGAGCGAACAGAGCCCTGTGCTTCTTGGAACCCTGGGTGTCTCTTGTGAAGGAAAGGGGCTCTACTGGACCTTCGTAAGGGAGAGGGCCTGCATGCAGAATGATGGCTTCTTCACAGCAGCGCTTAGGGAAGCTCCAGCCCTCCCCCCTTTTGAAGAAAGAGAAATGGAAGATAAAAATTAATGAAAGCCCAAAGTAAGTTTGATTTCTGGGGAGCTTTGGAAACCAAACCCATTTTTGCCATATTTTTAGTTTTCTTACTTCCAAGTCACTATTTCTCCAGCGTTACTTTTTAGTGTGTCTGGTTCTCTTGCCTAGTTCCAAGATTAAAATGTAATGTTGGGTAAATGAATGAAAAAGAGAACAGAACCTTCTGTTGTTGGCTATGGGTGGGGGGTGCAAAGCTATTTCTTGTTTCCATATAAACAAGATGCCCAGGCCGGTTTTTTGAGGGTGTGAGGGAAGGAAACAAGCTTTCTCCCACCCTCTTAAATTACTTGCCTGGGGCGTTTGAATAAACTGACAAAGACAGATTAAAGGAGGAAAGGGTTTTTTTCTTACACATAATGGGAGCCAACAAAGGACTAGCTGGCTCCTTAAATGGTTAAAGTTAAAGGTTTATCTATCCAACTCGGTAGGGCAAAGGGAGAAGGGAGAAACAGCTTCTAGAAGAAAACCAAACAGGTTTATTTAAGAAAGACAAATGGGTTTTTAGGAAGACAAACAGAAGATAAGAAAGTTTGTGAAAATGTTGGTCTCTACAGGTGTGAGTAGGTTTTCCGTCTCCTTCAGGACTGTAAAATCTCCCCAGAGAGGGGATTTATGGCAGCTTCGCCTCCCAGAAGTTGCTGCTTTTTGTCAGATGGGGGAAGCTCCAAGAAGGCTTTTCTTCTGCATCTGCTGAATCTCAGATGTCTTCAGCTGAAAATATTCATGTCAACTCAGGGGTTTCGAGTGGGTCTCCACAAGAGTAAAATGAATTAGAGAAGGAATTAGAAACGTGCTTCCTCCTGCAGGAAAGAAACATGGCGAGTCGGTGTTCAGAGCTGTCTTCAAGTCAGATCACTTAATACTTTATGTAAAAACTAGTTTGAAGTAGACTTCAAACCACACTATTTTCCCTTAGCTTAAACATTCCCAGACTAAAAAGGGGCATGACACAGTCTACCCTAACATAAGAGAAATGGGCCACATAAAACTTAGAATTCTGGTCTGAAAAGAACCTTGAAGATAATTTATTAGAGAAAATTGAGGCTTACAGACCCAAACCCCCAAGCTAATGCAAAGAATTAGCACAGAAATAAAGACCCCCGCCCCCAACCCTGTGTCCTGCCATTGCGTTAGCCACTACCTCCAGATCCGAAAACTCAGCCTAAGAAGGGGGCCCAGGAAGGCAAAATACCTTAATGAAATGATGACTGAGAATGGGATTTTTAAGTTAACAATGAACTAATTCTTTAGTGGGCACTGCAGTTTACTTTGAATGATTTGTCTGGGTTCATGTAAGCACGAGCCACTCTCCTGGGAATGTGAGAGGGGCAGGCATGGCAAGACACAGGCCTAGTGCTAAAGTGGTCTGATCAGGTTGAAGAGAAACCTTATTTTCCATGGTTCTGGGAACTTCCCCCTCACACCCCACCTGGCCATAAGCGAGGATTGTAAAGCTCAGACGTCAACTAGGAGCCACCTGATGGCGATGAAAGGGATCAGCCCTGTTAGGGTACAGTTGAAATTCAGCATGGAAGGAAACAGCTTCCGGAGAGGTGAAACCGACCAGGCACATGCCCAACCTTACACCTGTGATTATGAGTCCCAGCGGGGATTCCATTACTTGCAGCCAAAAACATCCTGACAATATTCTATACCCAGCCACAGAAAGGGCTACCGGAACTAACTGTATTAACTTCTCTTGAGTGTACAAGGAATGGCAGTGTCTAAATGATGATTCTGCACAGAGCTCCAAAATAATTATTGTACTTCAGGACTCCATTCAACTGTTATGAAGTCTCCTCACAATTCTTATGTTTACACCACTCAGTGTTTATAGTTCCTGTGGCCCCTTTCGCATGTGACATTGTGTATGATAAAGCATGAGGGAAAGCTAATTATAAACGTAAGACAGCACACAAGTCTCACGCCTCATCTCCCGAGTAGATATAGGATCCCCAAGAATAAACTTGTCTTAGAAACTTTAATGTCTGCTCCAGCACCTGATACAATGCCACAAAACAAAAAACACACATACTCGCTGTGACATGTGACCCGAGGTTAAACATTTGGCAGAAAGAGCTGTCAGCTTTGTCTTCAAAACAAGGGAGTCGAGTACACAGCATAAAGTAGGTGCTTTACCACTTACACACATAGTGTGGAATTTTATTTAAGGGACAGTGGCTTCACCTGCACTGCCACAATAAATATATTATTTCTGTTATGGATAACGGATATACATTACTTCAATACACTGTGCCCCTAAGAAATTCTGTAATTTGGAAAATTTTACTGTAAATAAGGAGGAATATATCACTTTTGAGATGACTTTTAGTGCCCTTTTATTTGCAATAAATACAGCCTTGTAATATCCATTTTGAATGTGGATACATATCAACTTTTTGTGGGGGGGGTACCTTTCTGATCCCGAGGACATAATGAGCTACATTTTAGATTAGGAAGCACAAGAGCCTAATTATAACCTTGTTTTTGTCAAGGGGGACTTGCATATTAAATAAATCAAGTGTCACCATGCCATGTTTATATTTTTTTAAAGGTCGAAGACTACTACCTGTCTTTCCCCTTTAGTGACTTTAAATGCCATGGGCTTGCTTAGAGCAAGCACCCACATACCTGCTAATCCTGCCGAGGAACTGAAATCTGTAGGAGCCCTGCTAGCCCCCTCTAGACAGTTTTCTTGGGAGAAGTAGGCCAGAATGTGGGAGACTGTGTATCATGTCTCAGCACTTCTTTTACTGCCCTTGAATCTCCCTTTCCTTGTTGATGGTGATGAGGTGGTGGCTGAAAGTCATTGAGCATTTTCCGCCCCCCACGAGTTCTTTTCTAAGTGCTTTCAGGTGTCATCTTGTAGTACCCTCAAAACAACTCTGCTACATCAGTGCTGTGGTCTGAATGTTTGTTTCCCACAAATTCATGTGTTGAACTTTAACCCTCAATGCAATGGTATTAGGAGGCAGGGCTTTGGGGAGGTGGAGCCTCATAACGGGATTAGTGCCCTTATAAAGGAGACCCCCCAGAGCACTGCCCCCCTTCCCTCACGTGAGGACACAAGAGAAGATGGCCGCCTGTGAACGAGGAAGCAGGCCCTCCTCACCAGACACCGAATGGCCCAGTATCTTGACCTTGGACTTCTCAGCCTCCAGAACTGTGAGAAATACATTTCTGTTGTTTATAAGCTGATATTTTGTAGTAGCAGCCCAAACAGACTAAAATAGTAAGTTATATTATTCTTTCTATGGCTGAGAAAGCTGAGGCCCAGAGATATTAAGATCACATAGCAAGTGAAGGCCTGAGTTCTAATTGCAACCGAGGCGCCTGCCTCCAGGACGCACATTATTATTATTATTATTACTATTATTATTTTGTAAATTGAGGCATAATTGACATTATATGAGTTTCAGGCGTAAGATGTAATGATTTGCTATTTGAATGTATTGTGAAATGATCATAAGTCTAGTTAACATCTATCACCTTACAGTTAAAAAAATTTTTTTCTTGCTTGTAATGAGTAGTTTTAAGAGCTCTCTTAGTAACTTTCAAATATGCAATACAGGCTTATTGACTACACTTATCATGCTGTACATTACATTTCTATGACATACTTGTCTTATAACTAGAGATCTGTACCTTTTGACCCTCTTCATGAATCTCCCTGACCTCCCACCACACACCTCTAGTGACCAGCAATTTCGCCAATCTTCTGTGTATCTATGAGCTCAGTTTTGGAGGGTATTTTTAAAGATTTCCACAGATAAGTGAGATCATACGGTATGCCTGTCTCTGTCTGACTTATTCACTTAGCATAATGCCCTCAAGGTCCATCCATGTTGCTGCAAATGGCAGGATTTCATTCTCTTTAATGGCTGAATAATATTCCATCGTATGAACATTTTGTGTATATCATTCATTTTATCTTTTCATCCGTCACGTTATTTCCATGTGTTGCCTATTATAATGCTTCAATGAATATGGGCGGGGTGCAGATATTTTTTCGAGGACAAACGTTCTTGATCACCACACATGGCTTCAAGCCTGTGAAAAATGATCCATAATACAAATCCCACAGGTACCACAGAGATGAGGCCGAAATGTGCATCTCTTTGCTTAGCTAGGGAGGAATAACTCTGGTCAAGAAACTGTATTGGTGACTCAGTATAGAAATTGATAACTATAAACTCAAAAATACTTAGGAGAACTTGCCCACGACCACAAGACAGTCTTTAAATAGGAATTCTAGCACTTACACACTGTTCATTCACAGACTGCCCTCTGCAAGACTGAGTGCCCTTCGGAGTCTCTGCATTCCCATTGTGATGCACGGTGCATAAACATTCAGTGAATGGATGTTAGCGAGGGAAATACTAGGAATACACCATGTCAGTTCGAACCTCCACTTTGTTCGCTGATTCTTAGCCTTACGTAGTTTGTTCTGATTCTGAACAGTGCCGCTTCTGTAGACAAGACTTAGTTTAAAACCCCAGAGATTACCCAAAATGAATTTCAACTTATAGATGAAACCTATCAGAGTATTGATCCTTGGATACGATCATGTATGATCTAGACACAAAGCAGATCTGAAATCCAGTAGGCTATAGTCTTTTCCAGGGTATAAGCTGTTGATCTTGTCATCAGCTTTGCTTGACAGTTTACTTCAGAGGTTTTCCTCAAGACCAACAAAGTAAAACCGGGGGGGGGGGGGAGAATAAAATAAATAATCTATTCAATTAAAAAATTAATTTTTTAAAAAAGAGAGATCGAAGCCCTATAAAAAAAGTGCCTGTCTATGGCTAACTTTTCAGTATGCAGTTATGACACTGTTTCTTATAATAATGCCTATCCTGTACTGATTCACTAGCACTCAAGACCAAAAAAAAAAAAAAAAAAAAAAAAAAACATGGCAAGAGTAACGGTTTTCTTTAGCACAGGCAGACCTCGTTTTATTGTGCTTCACGGGTTATTTTTTACAAAATGAAGGCAAGACCCTCCACTGGCAAAAGACTGCAACTCACTTTGTGGTGGTGGTTAGAACCGAACCCTCAGTAGATCTGAGGTCTGTCTGTATTTTAAAAATATGTGATTAGCAGATGGGAAGATGGCTGCCTCCAGCAGAGAGACTGTGGCATTACTTCTGTAAAGATTACTTCTGTCTGAAGAAACGATTAAGTGTAACATTACTCAAGAGATTTTCAAAACTTGTTAACCATCAACTTTATTTTAAAATATACGAATATTTTGAAATATAGGAGTTTAAGGTTGTTGGATTTTTAAAATTCCATGCAAAGCTGTCACAACAAAGAAATTCACACCAAATTAATCACTGCAGACTGCTAATTCCATCTAAGAATTTAACAGTATTTGGGATAAATAAAAGGAATTATTATCAACTTTAAAAAACCCAAGTCATTTGTAACATGCTGCTCGAAGTAGAACAATGTTATGAATTACTAGTACCAAGAATTTCAATGGCAAACTTAGAGCTCCCTTAAAAAAGTCTGAACTGAGACAGTGAGTTGATGCAAACATTCTATATCTGGGAAAAATACTCTCCTGGTGAATTCTAACACTCAACAAAATATAACCAGGTTTTGGAGAGGGATGTGACCTAGCACTGTGACTTGTGTCTGACCGTCAAGGTTTAGATGAGGCCAGCTGCAGGGAAGGTTTCAGGCAGAAGGATGGGACGCAAAGGTAGGATCACTTGTCAAATGCCAGGGACAATGAGACCTGTTTGTTGGGAGCAGAGTTATATATCAGAAACACAAAATTGAAATGCAAATATTTAAAAGATATATTCTAATGCACGTGCACCATCAAACCATGAGGGCGTTCAAACTATTCTCTAACAGGGTCCAGTCTGAAAACTTCATATGAGAACTTGGAGAGTGAAGAAACATCTTAGTTTTGCTGAGTACATTTTTAGTGTAAATCTTTGTTTTTTTGTTTTTTTTTTCAGGAGTCACTGCTAGGTCATAAGGGCTTTAGACATGCTGGCGACTCTTTAAAAAGCGTAACTGAATAGCTTACATTAAAATATTTGACCAGGTAAAAGCTCCTGAGCATCGCAGAGGCTTTTAGATCCACATGTTGCATATTCAAGAGAAAACAGTAAGAAAAAAAGTAGCTCTCCTCCTATTTTAAGTTCCTCTTCAGAGGTTGTTCAGACTTTTCTAGATTAAATACACAGGCAACACCACAGTTAAAGTGAAAACTAAGGGACCGCTTCCCACTGAAGGGAAGTGGGAAGGAAACTTAACATGATCTGCTATAAACTGCAGGGTGAAAACGAAACTCCGAAGAGCAGGTGCAAGCTGTCCTCCACTAAGTGAAGTGTAAGGTCATCACCCACTTGCCCTCCCAGTACATCATGACTGCAATTCACTTTGGGGAAAATAGTTTAATATATTGTTTGGAAAAAAAAAAATAGGTTATATTTGCCCATCTCTAACAAAACAGTGGTTACGAGGTCCACCGCCACCAGGCGACCTTCATCCGGTCCCACACCGCCGAAAGCGAGTCCAAAGCGGGTCGGACGTCCAGAATGGTGAACTGGTAGTCCCGGCTGACGTCGCCGCCGTCATAGTAGTCGATGACGTATCTGACTTCCGTCCCACAGCGGTTGATGATCCAATCGTGCCTGTCGAAAGGCAACTCGTACCTGGAACGAAAACGTGCCGGTGAGTGTTCAATCGCTCGCCGCGCCTCTGGCTCCAGAACAGCACGCGTGGCGAGGCCTGCTCTGAGCCAGGCGTCTAAACGGGGAGGCGACACTCGGCATCGCAGTCCACAGC
>CM053505.1:1921939-1959144 GCA_028627145.1 Eidolon dupreanum | reverse complement strand
GGTGGTCCTTCCGGAGGACCCGACCCAGGCGCAGGCTCCGGGCCCGGGGCTCCTGCGTTACAATGCAACCCATGAAACGCCAGTGGGTCTGGCTGCCATGGGCCAACTTCGGGGAGCGGAACAAATCCACCGCTGAATACTGAGTTTTAGACGGTGGCGCTACGGTTCCCAGGCTGGCTTGGGCGCCAAGGGAAAGCTGCTCCTGCCGCGAGGAGTGGCGATCACCTCTGTGCGCCAACACTCACCCCATCCAGGACCGGATCCTCGCCCGTGGTGAATACTCTTTCGCTTTACCTCCGAACCGAATCAGCGACGGGCCACAAGGACATTCCCTAGAAACCCCGCAATAAGAGAAGTCTATGAAAATGTTTTCTTTCCTCTGAAAAATATGATGTTGCAGGTTCTCAATAATATACATTGTTCTCTATGCATTTTATATGACGTCAACACTTACAGAGAAAGGTAGCTTTGGAAAACCTCAAAGCAATAGCCCTATTTGCTAAACGTGTTGCTTTTTATTTCTGGGTCGGGCATTTCCCCCCTCCCTCCACTGCTTTTTGCGGGAGTCAGGAAATGGCCTTTCCATGTGTGGTGGGGACACAGGCATATTCTTAGGAAAAAAATGAGAGGTGAAGTACTGGGCCTCGCGCTTCTCTTGCGCACAGAACAGCTGGGTTTTTTTTTTTTTTTTTTTAGATGAACCCAAGGAAATCCTATACTCTTCTTTGATTTGAAACCGATGAACAGCCTTCATGAAGAAGGAATGCTGGATGGATCCCCAGGAACTAATGTCAGAACGGCTCCTTAAGTAACTGCGCTTGCGCTGCCGGTGCCGAAGCCCTGGCTACAAACCCTGCTCTCGCAGACCGTCGGAGAGGACGCCCTCCGGGCCAGCAGCACCGCTCAAGGCCCTTGGAGCCCTGTGCTCCTGGAGCTCCTCCCTGACAAAGAGGCCATGTGCTGGGACACCTCCTGACGCTTCGTCCCAGGGCGCATGCAGTAAGTGCTGCCGAGTGAACAAAACTGTTCTCCCATCTCCCTTGGAGCAGAGGACAATTTAGTGTCTCCCGTCCCACATGCTCTGCTTTTAAGGGACTATGACGCTCCTTCATGGCGGGGGAGGGGAATCTCTCTGACCCCTCCCCTTGAGTCTGGGGGGGCTGGTGATACTCTGGGGCTTCCGAGGTTGTCGCCAAAGAAGATACAGCTTCCACCTGGAGCATTTTGGAACTCCAGCTCTGGGGACCTGAAGCAGCCACACTTAGAGGCTGTGGGCAGGTGTCGTGGCTGACAACTGGTGTCACTCACCAGACAGACAAACGGGGCCTTAAGAGGACATCAGCCCACAGCTGTCAAGCCAACCCTATCACTCAGCCTTGGTGGCTGAGGCCCCGGCCAGCGGGCAGCAGAGACGAGCCATCCCCACACCTCCCTTTCTGTTCTCGGTCCTGCCAATCCATGGGCAGAATTGGATGGCTGTCATTTTACACGGCGGAGTGGGCGTGGTCTGCCACATGACAATCACTGGAACAGGCCTGCTATCTAAAATATTTTATTAAAATAACGCATCTGAATAACTGTTAAGACTCTAGAAAGTGGATATAAAGTAAGAAAGATGCGAGAAAGGTGTTTTTTAAGGTCCCAGACATACTTACGCAGCATGAAGGGCTTCCCACTTCAAAATCTCCTTCCAAGCCTGCTCGTTATTCTGATTGTGAATTCTAATGATATTATACATGTCCCTCTGACTGATATCGTCATCCTTCCACTTCCACCTAGGAAAGAACATTCGTAAGATTTGACAAATATTACTGACACATGCGCGTATGAACACCCACGTACTATTAGTTCTGCTCCTCTGCAGATTCCTAACACACTGGCCTTGCACTTATTTTCTGATGTCTGAAAATTATTATAACGGATTAATTTGTCAGTTTGGGGCGTAAAAATCTCTTTCATGTTTAATTCTTACATGAATCTGACGAGCAAATTTATATTCTCAGTGATATGCTCACTGACTTACCCTTTCCTTAGCATCGCATTCCAGAACATCTGTTCAGAAGGATAAACCCACTTCTTTTCTGAATCTGCTCTCGGAATGGATGACTCTTCTCTCACAGTAGATAGTGCAAACGGTTGATCGGGGGCTGGTGTCTGATTAGCTGGTGGCATCTAAATAAAATATGTGCATTTAAAAAATATTGGAAATACGATACAAAGTAGGAACAAGCAATATCGTTAAGTACTTCCTGGAAAGCGATGCGTCAAGACACATGCCACAGGTTCTCTGTTAAACCAGTGCCATCAAAATATCAGACCCCTCAGATGATTTGGCTGATGTGAAGAGGCAGAGTACAGAGATTGTTTTTCCCTGTTGTTTGAGTTGTCATAAATGGTAAATACACGTTGTGCTTAAATTTCCAGTCTTTCTCCTCAAGGATTAAGAAGTAAAAACTAATACCATGATCTGCAGGCATTTCTAGAAGCCTTTCTATGATGGGCTTTTCAAAACGATTGCTGACTCTTCTGAGGAAAAGTCTCATGGACTCTATGTACAACGCCATCTTCTTTTAAAATCTCTTTACGTTTAGGATCTTGCTTATATTTCGGCCTTTGGTCTGAAAACAGATGAGTGCTAATGTCTCCACGTTGGCAGACTGGAGGGAGGGGAAGAAGGCTTTCTTCCAGACACAAGGGGAATGCCACTGTCGTGCAAACACTTAGCCTGGACCAGGATTTCTCACTCTTGGCACCACTGACGTTTTGGGCTGGACATTTGGTTATGGAGGTCTGTTCTCTGAGCATTGCAGGATATTTAGCAACATCCCTGGCCTCTACCCAATAGTACCCCTCTTCCCCAGTTGTGACAACCGATGTCCCCCCTGGGGGCATAGTCACCCCAGATTGACAACCACTAGCCTATAACTTCTTTTTTTGTGGTGAAAGTCTGAAGGATTTTCTAGCAGGTGCACATGAATTATTAAGGCATCACGTGGCCCCTGGTTGGAAAGATGGCAGCAGATGCGCTGGGCGTGTTGGCGCCACACCGAGCATCTATCAGCACAGCGTGTTCAAGGACACAGGTCGGAGGCAGATGCGGATTCACTTTGGGCTCTGCCACATCCTAGCTGTGATGTGGGCAAATGGCTTACCCTCTCTCTCAAGGTCTTCAGCTCTAAAACAGGGTCACTAAGACTGTTGGTTGCACAGAGTTGTCATAAGGGTTACAGGAGATAGTGTATGGTTCTTAGCATCCCCCAAAAGACATGAGCAAAAGTTGGCTGTCACGAATCTTCTCACTACACGTCGCAGTCCCACGGGGCAAGAGTCTAGGTCTGCGGGATTCCAAAAGGCTCGCCTTCTGCCGCACTAGGGCATCGGAGGTGCCTGGACCCATGGGTAACGGAGCTCTTGGAAGTGTCTCCAGACGCTGTTGGCTGTCACAACTGAGAAGAGAGGGTGTTACTGGCATCTCATGGGTGGTGACCAGGGATGCTGCTCAATGTCCCACAATGCGCAGGGCAGCACCCACCACAGGGAATCATCCATCTCCAAGTGTCGCGGGTGCCGAGGGGAGAAACCCTGGTCTTGTCCACCTTCTTTTTCAACACGGCAGTCTCCTTACAGCTTGCCAGGGTAGTTACTGAGTGCAACAGGCTGAATGTTCGCGTCCCTCCCGAGTCACCAAATCTGCTGGCACCTCGATCTTGGACTTCCCAGACTCCAGAACTACTGTGAGAAATAAATGTCTATTGTTTATAAGCCACCCAGTCTCTGTATTGTTATATATATATATACACATATATATATTCCACAGCCTTTCTTTTCCAGACTATATATTGCCAGTTTCTTCAAATGGTACCTGGTTTGCCAAGATTTCTAAATATTTTTCATAATCCTGTGGCCTTCTAAAGCAGTGGTGCCCAGCCATTTTGGCACAGGGACCGGTGATCTAATGCCTGGTGATCTGAGGCGGAGCTGAGGCGGTGATGCAAGCGCTGGGGAGCGGGTGCAAATCCAGATGAAGCTTCGCTTGCTCACTCGCCCACCGCCCACCTCCTGCTGTGCGGCCCAGTTCCTAAAAGGCCACACACCGACCGGTACCAGCCTGGGTGTTGGGGACTCCCGCTCTAAAGTACAGGCCCAAGTCTGTCTCTCCATTAAAATGTGATTCCAAACATGAAACCTCGATTCCCTACGTCACTTGACTATCACAAAGTCGGATGACATGCTTCTCCTGTCCTTCCTTTCTCAATGGCGTTCCACTCCTGGCTGCCACGTGACACTGTACCACCCCAGTGATTCACGTAAAGGATGGCAGCCGGCTGTACCTGAAGGGGCCTCCCAATCTTGCAGCATGCCTACAAGGTTCCCCAAGACCAGAAACAGCGTTCCGAACTCTAGCTGCACTCCTAAGGGAACTTCCCACCCGCACCCCGTAACTACCCCAAAAGGAAATTCCTTTGGCGTGGCACGTCACCAGTCAACCTGCTCTGGCACTTCGCGCCCGCCGTTTTCTCAGGCGTTCTCTGAAACTACTTAGTAACACAGTCTAGATTTTCACTGTGGATGGAATATCTGATTTTAAAAGAACAGAAGAATCAGCCCTAGCAGCTTGCGGCTTGTCTTGGGATCCATAAAAGCATCTCTGTACAGGAAGTTTCGGGAAGAAGGGCCAAGCATGCATTACCAGATTCGCAGGATCTAGGTTTTCCTTATTCTTGGCCACAGAGCCCGTGACGGGACACTCCACGTACTCATACGCGCGTTCTTGGTGGGCAGGCGTGGAATTGGTCTCACAGGCTGAGTCAGACGGCTTTGCACTCACTGGACAACCTGAAATAGACCAAGTGTAATAATGATGTCAGCGCAGAGGCGGGATATTCAGCTCCCTCGATCTGGGCCCTCAAGAGTTGGGTTTCTGACCAGTGATGACCACAGGCGAAGCCAGGTTTCTACTGCTGACAGCTGCCAAGAGATAAGCTGGCTAACATTCTAATATGCTAAGGACCAGGAAAAGGTTCTACATATTTACTTTCCCTTTGGAATAGCAACAAGTACCCATTCTCTTCTTGTGTCATGCCCCTAGCAAAAATAAACCAAAAAAAACAAAAAAAAACAAAACTCGTTTGCAAGAGAATGTACTGTTCGTGCTGTGGTTTCAGTGATGGGCTAGAAGACACCCACCTGGACTCCCAGCTGTAAGCTGCTGCACAGGAACCTAAGTGGGGGCCAGGCCACCTTTCCCCAGTCTCCCTGCCCGTCTAGTCCCAAGCGCCACACAGGGCCCACCCCAATCAGGACACAGGAAGCCAGGCTTTCGTTCCTGATGCCTCCTTTCAGGTACTGGGGACAGAAGATGAAAATGAGCACAGGAACCCTCAAAAAGGCTACTGGAGACAAGTCTCAACACTATTCTGCCTGTGCCTTGCTCCAGAACTAAAACAAGGTGCAGAAGACTACGCCTTGGCTGAAGTGCTATTCTCCATTAGCAGACAGCGAGAGTTAGGCAAGAAGAGGCAGACATTAAAGAAAACATTCCATGACCCATGCAGGATCCAGATGTCACTTAAGTGGGAAGGTCTGAACCTAAGAGAGCAGCGGCAGGAAGGGCAGTCAATGCCCAAGGATCAAAGGTGCTGATGGAAGACAGGGTGCAGCCTGAGGAGGAACTCTGCGGCTTGGGAGAGAGGGCAGGGGTCGGGAGAGCTGCGGCCCTGGAAGCCGGCTGCTCCTGCATGGCATCCTTAGCTTACGTAGCCGCAGTAACGCCAGGAATACACTGGCTGCTGGATGCCCTACACAAAACAGGCGAGTTTCCTTTCACGTTCTTCCCTCTGCTTCTTCTAGACCCTCACTCCCTAGACCCTGTAGAGCTGTCCACTTGAGGGGTGAAGGGACACTTGCTATACCACCTCTCCTCTCTATGACTCAAAGTGTTGAACCTTTCTGGGTCACTGATCTCAGCTGGGTGCTAGAAAAAAATACTGTTTACATTTTTCGTATTATATAACCAACAGCTCCTTAGATCTCCTACAAATATCCGCCCTCTTTACTAATGCAAATAAATCCTACTGACAGCTCCTCTGGATACACAGTAAATGAAAGCAAACCATAGACAGGGCTCTAAGATCTCCCCAGGGATGCTCAGAGCAGAAGAGCACTGGAACAGAACTGGATCTATCCTTGTCCAAGGTCACAGAGTCTTCACTGACTTTGCCACTTAGGAGCTATGAGCTCTGTTAAGTTTCCTTAACTATGAGATAGAGAGAAAACCTACCACAAAGGATCATGAGGATGAGATGTAAACTCCATTAGGCAAAGGATTTTGTCTGTTTTGTACACTGCTGTTCTCTTGGTGCAAAAACAAAATCCACTGGTGCTTGGCACAGAGTGGGCAGTCACTAAATCCTTGCCGACTGACCCCGGGAATGCGGTGTTACATTCAGTAAGCGTGCCATGTTGGTTCCTCCCCTCGTATCTTGAAATAAGTCACCCATCAGGATGACTCAGGCCCCACTTTTCTATAAACAAATTAAAGCAGATGTGGACCAATTAAGAAGGAAGGAGCTTTCCCATTCTCACTTTCACACCTAAAGAATGAACAGCAAGTCCATCAGGTGATGACTTATTTTTACGTAGATGAATTCTGCAACGGATGTAGGAGTAAAGTCTTGATCAACAGACAGCTGGGTCTAGACCAAAGTTTTTCAGCTATGGCTCTCTGGACATTTGGGGCCAGGTGATTTTTTTGTTGGGGGTGCTGTCCTATGCACTGTAGGACGTTGAACAGAATTCCTGCCTTCTACTCACTAGATGCACCCTCTCCTGTCAGTTGTGTCAGGCAAAAATGTCTCCAGACATTGCCAAATGTCCCCTGGGGGATGGGGGCGGATCGCTCCCCCCCCCACACACACATACATTGTGAATGGCTGAAGTAGACATACATGCTAATTTTGGGGGATGGGGGCTGATGTATGGAACGATCACCACACCCTCATGCATTATCTCAATGAATCATCACAACATCCCTGTGAAATAGTATTAACACATCCTCATCTTACATACAATGGGTTGAGAAGTAACTTGTACAGTCACATAACTTATAAGTAGCAATGTAAGGACCCAAGACAGGTTGCCTCACTCCCAGGCCTAGGAGCCTCACTGGCATGCTGTACTGCTTCTTCCCAAAAATCATTTTAAGACTTCCCTTTTGTTTTTGTTTTCTAGACAAAGAGTCGATTACCTTTCATTTTCCCTTCATGCATTGGACATCCTGAAGGCCGAGATGTTGTCTGATGATCTGATGCATTTGAGGTCTGAACTGCAACAGCAGGGGTAGATGCAGACAAACCCATGGCAGAAACCGCAGTGTCTGAGTCCAAACAATTCTAAATTCACACGTGCCAAAGCAGAGACAGATTAATGCCGATGTCTGGGCTCCGACTACTCCCTCGGTATTCTTAATCTGGTCAACCCTTGTGCTTCCTCCTTGTCATTCTTAGGGACATCTACCGGCCAGGATACCCACTTCGAGGGACGGTTTTAATATATTAAAGCTTTTGGGAAACACTAGTATGAAATCTACACCACCCTTTGGGGGCACGTTTCTAAGGGTGTGCGGAGATGGGAGGTGAAGCCAGGAGGTCCCTGAGAGACCACGTCATAGTGAGGGGATTATGCCGGGGTGGGGGGCGGGTGCAGCGGGTACTAGGCGGTGGCCCGATGGGGGAAGGGAGGCCCAGAGTCCAGACTAGATCTCCAGACGAGGGGCTTGGCGAGGGGCTGCGAAGGGTACCGCGCAGAAACGGGATTCGAGGAAAAAAAGCAGGAAGGAAAGGACAACGGAGGGCAGGGTGCAGCCAGTATATATCTCACGGCCCCCGCGCATCCCTAGCCCCGGGACCCCGGACCCCACTGGCCTCAGCCAGCCCGTCCCTCGGCACCTGACTGCTGATCAGGGCTGCTCTGGGCGGCCAGCCCCGCCTGTAAGTGCCAACTCTGGCCTGGAGCGGCAATTAACCACCGCTGCTGCTGCTACCGCTGCCGCCGCCGCCGCCGCCGCCGCTGCCGCCGCCGCCGCCGCCGCCGTCGCCGCCCTCTAGTTGGGTCACCGCAGTCGCCCAGGTCACCGCTGGCGCTCTCATGTGCTGCTACTTCCTTTTCCGAAGGCAGGACTTCCGGGAGCGCGGGAAGCGAAGCGCGTGGTGAAGAGGGGAGCGTCCGTCAATCACAAAGGAGCGGGTCCCGCCCCCTTCCGCCTCGGCCAATAAGCGCGAGCGCGCCGCGCTCAGGCTCCGCCCCTCCCAGCCAGGCGCCTTTCTCAGTAAAGCGGAGCCGTTGGCTGAGTTTACCCTGGGACAGACTTTCCTAGAGCAAGGCTCATTACTACAAATGTTTTAAATGCAGAGGGGTTGCTTTGGAGGACTTAGTTTTAAAATTTCGATTTTTTAAGTTGTATTCCGTCAGTTTTAATTCTAGTAATGACAAGAATAATCAGTAGGTGTGCAGAACTGTGGCGGACTCTGGAGATCCCAGAATGAACAAACGAAGGTGCTGGATCCCAAGGCCTTCTTAACGGGGTGTGTGAACTTGAAGGTCTGTATTTTCACTTACCTCTGACAGAAGTTTAGTTTTTTTCCCATCAGGAATGCAGGCAACAAATCCTAGCAGTTTCGTGTGATTGTTGTTTCTGTCTCAAAATACTATCCATCACTACTCTGAAATGAAGATAATTTTCTCTTTTTACTTAAAACGTTAATAAGAAGCACATGTCTTTCTGCATTGCGGTAGCGGATCTGTGAAGTACACCCAGGTGACCCTTTAGGGGCTGAGGCTGTCTCCAGAAATTGCCCTCAGCCTAAGAGAACTGCCTCAGGCAAAATCACATTCCCTCCCTGGGGCAGGCTGCAGCCTGGGAGTGGTTTCTGCAACAGTACCAACGCCCGGTCCCCTAGCCTCAAGGAGGACAACTCAGAAGGGCCATCTCAGCTTCAGAGCTGCTAACAGGATCAGCCGAATCTTCCACTGCGATTATATCAGTTTGACTTCTCCCTTTGCCCGGTCCTTCTTCCATTACTCTCTGACAGCTGTTCAGGAGAGCAAATCTATGCACAGATCTTTAATAAATTCAATTATTATTTAGGTTTGGTAAGGCCAACAGACCAGGAAATGACTGCCATTGAAAAGATAGTTCGTTATGCACACAAATCCCAAGAAAGGAAGTTCAAACACACCGCATGGTGCCACGCACACGTGCAAGCACTGGGGTCCATCACGAAGTGGGGCGGGGGAGAACTGTGGGCAAGTGCCTCCATTATGATTTCCATGGGAAGGAATGGGTGAGACAGGGTAAGCAGGTTTAGGATTGGCTAATTTGAATAATCTCGGCTCTGGAGCATAGGGGCTGTCCCCAGTGGTCTGGTACCTGGCCCTGGGGCAATTAAGGCAGGCGTATGGTGGCCCAGAATAGCCTCTAGCCAGGTACCTCTTAATCCCCTCCCCTCTTCACCCATCTCTCCACCTCCTAATGTGACAACCATCAAAATGATCTCTGTATCTATGAGCTTGTTACTGTTGTTCGTTTATCCTGTTCTCTAGATTCCATATATAACATTTGTCATTCTCTGTCTGACTTACTCCACTCAGCACAATACCCTATAGATCTATCCATATTGTTGCAGATGGCAAGATTTCATCCTTTTTTATGGTTGAGTAATATTCCACCACACATGCATATACCACCTCTTCTTTATCCATTCATCCATTGATGGACACCTAGGTTGCCTCCAAATCTTGACTATTGTAAATAATGCTGCAATAAACATATGGATTTACATGTCCCTTCCAAGTAGTGTTTTGGGTTTCTTCAGATAAATATCCAGAAGTAGGATAACTGGATCCTTCTTTGTCCTTGCTATAGCCTTGGTTTTAAAGTCTATCTTGTCTGGTATAAGTATTGCTACCCCAGCTTTTTGTTTGTTTGTTTCTATTTTCATGAAACATCTTTTTTCATCCCTTTACTTTCGGTCTGTGTGTCTTTAGATCTGAGGTGAGTCTCTTGTAGGCAGCATATGTAAGGGTCTTGTTTTCTTATTCATTGAGCTACTCTACCCTTTGATTGGAGCATTTAATCCATTTACATTTAAAGTAATTGTTGATATGTAGTTATTGCCATTTTATTATTCATATTTTTAATTTTTTTTTCTCAAGGAAGTCTCTTTAACATTTCCTGTAGTACCTTTGGTGGTGAAGAACTCCTTTAGCTTTTTCTTTTCTGGGAAGCTATTTATCCTTTGATTTTAAATAATTGCTGGGTAGAGTAATCTTGGTTGTAGGTCTTTGCTTTTCATAACTTTGACTATTTCGTGCCAATCCCTCTGGCCTGTAAAGTTTCTGTTGAAAAATCAGCTGACAGTCTTATGGGAAACCCCTTGTAGGTAATTGCTTTTCTCTTGCTGCTTTTAAGATTCTCTCTTTATCTTTAACCTTTGTTATTTTAATTAGGGTGTATCTTGATGTGAGCCTCTTTGGGTTCATCTTGTTTGGGACTCTCTGTGTTCCCCGGACTTGTGTCTATTTCCTTTGCCAGGTTAGGGAGGTTTTCCATCATTGTTTCTTGAAACAGGTTTTCAATTCCTTGCTCTCTTCTCCTTCTGGTCCCTATGATGTGACTGGTGGTACGCTTCATTTTTTTTTTTAGATTCTTTTTTCTTTTTGCTATTCCGATTGGTTGTTTTCTGCTACGTTATCTTCTCAATCGCTGATTTAGTCCTTCACTTCATCTAATCTGTTGATTCCTTCTAAGGTATTCTTTATTTCACTTATTGTATTTTTCATTTCTAACTGGTTCTTTTTTATGATTTCTATCTTCATTTTTATGTTTTCTATCTCTCGGTTGAAATTCTCACTGAGATCACTGAGCATTCTTATAGGCAGTGTTTTGAACTCTGCATCTGGCATATTGCTTGTGTCCATTTTGTTTAGTTCTTTTCCTGGAACTTTGCTTTTTTCTTTCATTTGGAATGTGCTTCTTTGTCTCCCCATTTTGGCTGCCTCCCTGTGTTTGTTTCTAAGTATTAGGTAGGGCTATTATGTCTCCCAGTCTTATGTAGTAGATATCCTGTGGGGCCCAGTGGCACAGTTGCCCTGGTCACCTGAGCCAGGTGCTCCAGGTGTGTCACTCATGAGTGTTGTGTTTGTCTTTCTGTTGTAATTGAGCCTTGGTTGCTATTTGCACATCAATGGGAGGGATTGACCATCTGGCAGACTGGTTGTGATGAGAGGCCATGACCAGTGGAGGAGCTGTTGTACAGGGGCTGACCCTATGGAGCAGGATTTGCTTTAGCAGGGCTCTGGTGCCTGTCCCATGTGCCCTTTTGGGTGTGTCGTCCTCAGATGTGTCCCCAGGTAGAGTTTAGGATTAGACTGAAGCTGGCCACTGGGTGTACAGGCCAGGGTCTCCTGGGAGGGGACCTGCTTTAGGCCAAGTTCAGCTGCAGACTGTGCCCTGCCCGGGGCCACCTGGCATGAGTTCTCAAGCAATCCACAGATGGCCGCCACCCACACCGGGCTTGGAAGTCCCTCGAGAGGCCAAGTTGCAAATTGAGGCCAGCTGCCACCAGTGCTGGGCTTGGGGATGCTCAGCAAGAGATATGGGGCACGCCGAGGCCAGATGCTGCTCGTTAGGGGTGTGCGAACCTTTGAGAGATTTTAAGAAAGTGTACAGCATGAGCCAAGACAGGCTGATTGATTGTATGGAAATGCCACTGGAAGAGGCTTGTGTGGGCCCAAGTTGGGAGGGATAGGGTCTCAGGGAATCCCCTGGGCAGGGCGACCAGTGCCAGCTGGGTTGATGGAGGCTCAGACGTGGCAGCCACATGGCTCTGCACTCTGGCAGAGGAGCGAGCTCAGCAAAGGAAGAGTGGCTTCTGCCAGCACTTCTGTCTGGGAGAAAGCCACCCCTCTGGCCCTCGCCTTGAAGCCTGACAACTCAGCGCCACCCCACGTGTCCCTGGCGCCTCACGGCAGCTGCCCCAGCGCTGGAGGTCGGGTCCGCACGCGGGGACCTTAAGGGACAAGCCTGCGACTCCCGCTGCCCTGTGTCTCACTCAGCCACAGTCTCCACTGGTTTTCACAGCCAGAAGTTTTGGGGACTTCTCTTGCCGGCCCTGGAACCCTGGGCTAGCCAGTGTGGCGCTGGGACCCCCGCAGCCGAGATGTCCCTCCTGATTCTGAACCGCCACACGTGGATGTGGGTCCAGCCCGTGCTGCGTCTCCGTCCCTCCTATCAGTTCAGACTTGGTTTCTTCCCTGTGTCCCCAGCTGTAGGACTTCTGTTCAGCTGGATTTCGGGTGACTCCCAACGATGGCTATTCTGTAGGTTAGTTGTAATTTTGATGTGGTCATGAGAGGAGGTGAGCGCAGCGTTTACCTACTCCACCGTCTTGACTGGAGCTCTTTTGTAATTTCTCGTATTTTGTTTTATGCATGTGACAATATTATTCTGAGGAGAGAGTCATAGACTTGACCGGACTCTAAAGGGGCATATGACACAAAAAGGGTAAAAACTTTTGGTAATGGGAGAAACAGTCATGCAAACAAACAACTGTATTTACGTGTCAATATATGTGCATGCACATACACTGGGGCAAGAGGGAACAAATATGAGTGTGATGTGCAGGTAGTGAGACAAAAAGGACAGTAAGTACCAAACATGTTGATAGTGAAGGAGCTACTAAGGCAGAGTTGGGGGTGCGCAGGAAGACTGGAGGGGCACCTTCAACCCGTTTCCACCGTCTGTAGGCAAAGACATTGCTTTTTACCTTTCTTCTCGTTTGTCCCTCCATGTTCCAAGCAACACGCTCACACAAACACACACAGCCAATAGTTACGCCATCCAATTTTGGATAATTCATGGTTTAGTATTTACCTTATTACAACTATGAAAATATTTGTAATGACTGAAGATAAATTTTTTTTATCGTACAACTCTCTTACTAGATTTTAACACAGGCCTTGTTTTTTTCCCTTTGTCTGTCTGGTTTTTAATGATTATCCCTGAATTTTCTTTCAGCATTGTAAATCACTCAAAGCACTCGAATATATCAACTACTATATATATTTCATTTTTTTTTTCCTCTTGAGACCTTACTCTTAGATAAGCACCTCGCCTCTGCCACTGCCCAGTTCTAGGCTGGAAATGGCTTCTGCCAGTTGTCTTCCTTTCCTCCTTTTCCTGTCCTGTGTTGGAGCTCCGGCTGTTGGATACCATGTATTCTTCTTGGCATCGTTTGGGAGGGCATCAGTTTTTGAGGCCTTGCAAATCAGAAAATGTCAGTGTTTTACCCTCCCAGCTGATTGGTAGTTTGGATATATAATTCTAGGTTTAGAAACATGTCTCTCAGAGTTGTTAAGTGGTTGCTTCATTGTCTTCTAGTTTCTACTGTTGATGTTAAGAAGTCAAATGTCATTTCTTTTTTTTTCTCTTACAGTGTTTTTTTACATCTCTTTCTTCAAGTGACCTGAAAAGGTGTGCCTTGACATAGACCCATTTGCTTTTATTGGCTTGGCACTTGATGGGACCATTCCTTCTGGAAACCCATATCCTTCACGTTGGGATATTGTCTTGTATTATTAGTTTCTTGATAACTTGCTCCTCTCCCTATTTCCTCATTCTTTCTTTTAAGGAACCTCTATTACTCATATGTTGGCTACTTAGACTGACACTTTAATTTTCTTATATTTTTCTCTTATCTTTTTTTTTCATTTTGTTTGATTTTTGGGGAAGATTTTTAAAAATTACCAATAATTTTATTAGGCTTATTTTTGCTATCACGTTTGGAATTTCTAAGATGTGTGTATGTATTTGTATATACGTGTGTGTATATGGTGGGTGTATGTGTGTGAGCATATGTGTGTGTGTGTGTGTGTGTGTGTACATGCCCATATACAAGGCAGTGCATGTGGGTTTCCCAATCCATGGTAATGTGACGTGAACTGCTGTTGTCAGACCCAAGGGTTTACCAGAGGAAAATTTAAGCTCTTTTGGAGTTACAAACTGGATTTATGACTGGTTCTGGTAAAATGAGTCTCCTTTCCAAACCTACAGTCGCTTATGTTTACAAAGTGCTGCTTTAGTATTTCTCAGAGCTTCCACAATTCCCTGTCTCTTGCACAATTGTCCTTTCATTCCCATAATTCCCTGTTCCTCCTATAATTCCCCATCTCTTCCACACTTCTCCATTTTCTCACAATTCTCTGTTCTCTAATATTCTGCTCTTTCACAATTCCTCAGTTTCTTTCACATTTTTATTCTTTCCCACAATTTCCCTCCATGATGCTCTCTTTCTCTCATAATATCCTATATTTCCCAAATTCTTAATTCTCTCCCCCAATACCCCATTATCCTGCACAGTTCTCATCTCATAATACTCTCTTCTCTTTCACAATTCTTTGTTCTTTCACAATCCTGGTTTTTTTTTTTTTTGGTCAAGAGCACAATTTACTATTCTTTCCCACAATGCTCTGTCTCACATACAATTCTCTGTTCTTTCTCATAATTCCTCATCTCTCTCACAATTCTTTGCTACAGTTCTCTGTATCTCCCACAATTCTGTGCTCTCCGACAATTCTTTTTCTCCACAATTCTCTCTCACATACTCTTCATTCCCACAGATCTCCGTCTCATTCACAATTCTTTTCTCTCCCATAATTCCATATTCTCTCCCAGAATTCTCCATCTGTCCCACAATTCCATATTACTTTTCACAATACTCCATCTGTCCCATAATTCCATATTCTTCTCACAATCCCCTATTTCTCCCACAATTCTGTTCTCTCCTACAAGTCCATATTCTTTCTCACAATTTCCCACAATTCCATTTTCTCCCACAATTCTCCATCTCTCCCAGAATTCCATATTTCCCCCCACAATTCTCTGTCTCTCCCACAATACTCCATCTCTCCCATAGTTCCATATTCTTTCTTCAAATTCTCTTGTCTCTTCCACAATTCTGTTTTCTCTCACAATTCCATACTTGTTACTGCAAGTTTCTATTTTTCCCATAATCCTCCATCTTTCCCAGAATTCCATATTGTTCCCCACAATTCTCTCTTCCAAAATTCTGTTGTCTCCCACAAATCCATATTTTTCCCACAGTTCTCTATCTCTTCAGAATTATGCTCTCTCACACAGTTCCATGTTCTCTCCACACAATTCCTCATCTATCCCACAATTTTTATTTTCTCCCACAATTTTGTCTTCCCACAATTCCATTTCTCCCACAAGTCTCTACCTCTCCCAGAATTCCACATTCTTTCTCACAATTCTATCTCCCAGAAGTCTTTTGTCTCCCATAATTCCATATCCTTTCCTGCCATTTTCTATCTCTCCCACAAGTCTATGTTTTTTCCCACAATTCTTCATCTGTCTCATAAGTCTGTGTTCTACCACATTTCTTTATCTCTCCCACAATTTTGTATTCTTTCCCACACTTCTCCCTCTCATATAATTCTCTCTCTCTCTCCCACAATTCCGTGTTCTTTCCCACAACTCTATTCTTTCATGATTCTTCATATACCCCACAATTATTATTTCTTTCCCATAGTTCTCTACCTCTCCCAGAATTCTCTGTTCTCTTCCAGAATTCTCCATGTCTCTCACAATTCTTTATTCTCTCCCACAATTCTCTGTTCTATATAGAAATCTCTATTCTCCCACAGTTTTGTTTTTCCCATAATTCCCAATGTCTTTCACAATTCTGTTTTCCACAGTTCTCCATTTATCCCACAATTCTTTATTCTCTCCAACATTCTACCATTCTGTATTCTCCTTAAAAATTCCTTAGATTCCTTTCACGATTTCTTGGACAACCTGGGGCCTATCCCACATCCCCTGGATTTCCCAGGCCAGGCCTATAGGTGGAGGGAGCTTGGAGGCTGTGGCCTTTTCAGGAGTGGCATGGCCAGGGTATGGGAAGATGGGGTGGCCTGGGAAAGAGGACGTGACATGTAAGGTAGGGTCTCAGCAGGACAGCACAGCTGATTTTGCACGGGGCATAGGTGTGACCAAGGAGGAAAGCAGGCGTGTGGCATGAGGAGCAGCATCTAGCCAGGCAGAGAGAAGTGGCATGGCCGTGGAAAGTGCAGGGGTATGGTCAAAGTGGCAGAGGAATGACTCCAGCAGGGCAGAATTGGGAAAGTTCATGGTTATTAATTATTAATGGAACACAGGTGGCATGGAAGAGCATAGCTAAGGGGAGAACAGGGGGCCAGTTCCTTGTCTCTCACACAATTCTGTCTTACAGCACCAGTGATCTTTAGCAGTGGAGGGGCTGGGATTTTGCTACCCCTGTCCAGGGGGCATTTAGCAATGTCTGGAGACATTTTTGGTTGTCACACTGCAGATATGGATTGCTACTGGTACTGAGTGGATCAAGGACAGGAATGCTGCTAAGCATCCGACAAATTATAGGACGGCTCTTAGAACAAAGGACTGTCCCGCGTGGAATTTCCGTAGTGCCAAGTTGGAGAAATCCTGTTCTAGACAAAGCAAAGGCTGGAAACTTACTGTCCTTGATACTCGGAAGCTAGAGTGTGGGCTCCTGCCTCCTCCTGGCCGCTGCATAATACACTTATTTGTACACGTGTGTGCAATTCTGTGTGTGTGTGTGTGTGTGTGTGTGTGTGCGTATGTGTGCATGTGCTAAGTTGCTACATTATGGCAATTTAACTTATTTCCCCTTCTTTCCAACCCAAATCAATCCAATCATTCTGAAGCTGAAATGGTGGGGGGTGGGGACAGAAAGCTGGTGGTGAGTAAACTATTGTTATTACTGAGTTATTGTAATTAAGTTATTGAGCCAGTTGTTGCCACACGTAGGCCTTTATGGGTGAGCAAGTTTAACATAGTGGGCTGAAAAAGGTGGGAGTCCCACTGGTGACAATGGACGAAACGTGCGTTGCTCTGGAGAGGAGCTCCGTAGAGCAACGTGAGCTGCCACCCATCCAGGCAGGACCCTCCGACATGATTTTTCTTCTGCAGGGGCAGAACACAGTAGACTGTCGTCTGAAATCACCATCTTACTATATAAAGAGGAAACTACAATGAAAAAGGTAAGAAGACAGTAAGCCAAAGGCTGCTGATTTTGAGAAACATGCAAGTTAAGGGACAAGATGAGTTTAGTGTTGGACACGCTGCACTTGGGTGACAGTGGTTATCTAGGCAGTAAAACCCAAGAAGTTCAAAACACAACTGAAACTCAGGAAAGTGAGAGCTGGTCACAAAGAAATGTGGATCATCAGGTATGGTTGGACGTTAAAGCCACAAGTATGATTGTTGATAGCCTTCAAGGCTTTTGTTTTTCATCCCATATTTACTAAAGAATCTTCTGACTTTACTTGGGTTTTTCTAGTAGGAAGAGAATGCTTGACTAGCTAACCTAAATATAGTCCCATCTCTTTGGCAGTTTTATTTCTTCTCAGCATTGTGAATTGATTGGAGAAGAAAAGTAAAAATGGAAGGAAAATCAAGAAGGCGAGGTCTGAGTGGCTGTAGAGATAGGAGGGGGAGGATCTCCTGAATGGTTTGGACTGAGTCTAAAGTGGGATTGAAGAATGAAAGCCACAGAAGACAGGCTGGCAAACCATTCTCTACTGCTACCACATCCAGCACAGTTCTTTAAGAAATATGCTTTGGGGGCATTACAATTCATATTTTAACTCTTGAATCCTAGTAGGTACAGATGTTTGTGATATTATTTTATTACATGGTCTCCTTATGCATTAAAAAACAGAGATATATAGGCTCTAAATGCAGAGTTATCGGTACAAATATTTAAAAAATGTAATCAGAATGTAGGAAAGGTTTGGATTTTTCTTCTCTCTCTCTCTCTGAAAAACACACACGCACACACACACGCACTCCTCTAGCAATGGCAGAGTATGTCTTTACATCCAAAGAAATACGTTGTGAATTATAAAACATTGCTAACAGAAATGCTAAGATCTGTACCTCCGCTCCTCTGCTCTGGGGCTCTCCACCAACTTGCTCAAGGTTCCTCTTCAGTTTCAGCTCCCTTGATGTTACATCAGAAGCAGAGGCAGCCAAATCTCTGTCTTACTGAATGTATCAGTAGGGCTCTCCAAAGAAACAGAAGCAATGAGAGATCCAACGATCTATCTGTCTCTCTATCTGTCTATCTATCTATCCATCAAGGTATTTATTTTAAGGAATTGGTTCATGTAACTATGTGGACTGCCAAGTCTGAGATCTGAAGGACAGGCCAGCAGGCTGGAAACTCAGCAGAACTTGACATTGCAGTTTCGAGTCTGAAGGGCAGACTGTCATTTCCTGAGCTCCTGCCATGTGCTAGATGTGGAGCCAGTCTTGGATGACATGGCATGGGTGTGATGGGTTCCCTGCTGCCTCACCAATACTCTTGGTAGTGAGACAGGCATACCTTCGGATAATTTCGTTTCTTGTGTAATTTATAAAGTTACTGCGAGGGTATACATAAAATTTATTCAGCTATGGCATTTCCAGGCAATGGCAGTGCTGTTGGTCCAAGGCCCACACTTTGGATCGCAAGGTTTGTGAGGACCCTAAGCGTAATCTATAGAAAAAAGTACAGAGATCGAGAGTAAGCATTTAGAAACTGGTGTAGCAGTTTAAAAGAGTGATGTGATTTTTAAATTTAATTAATCAATTAATTAATTTAAAAGAGTGATTTTATATCTGATGAATCTGATAGTAAAGAAATTTGCCTTGTATTTTGTATGTTTGCTTTTTGTTTCATTTCATTAGTCTTTTTTTTTTTTTGCAAAAATATCAGTCTATGATTGATTACAAGTTAAAAAAAAAAATCTAGTCATTCACTACAGGTAGTTCCAGAAGCACTACTTTAAAGTTCCTTATAGTGTCTATGGCCATGCCACCCTGAACAAGCCTGATCCTGTCTGATCTCAGAAGCTAAGCAGGGTTGGGCCTGGTTAGTACTTGGATGGGAGACCACCTAGGAAGACCGAGTGCTGTAGGAGCAAAAAAAAACCATTAAAGTTCCTCATAGTGAGAGAAAATTGTTTCTCTCTCTGCTCTCATGTGGAAGCAAAAACATTTGTCTAAAGTTTTCAGTTACCTCGAATGAATTCAGCTTTATAATACATTTTTAGTGAATCGAAGAGATGACTATTCTACTGTTTACAATAATATAATTAACCCCTAATTTTATTTAAATAATAATCATGAGAAATGATAATAATATACTTGATTTATTTTTGAAAGTTCCTTTATGATTGCTCAAAGTGGCCTCATACTTTATTTGTTGGTTTTCGCAGTACTGATCACTGAGCAGTGAGCCACCTGAGGTGCCGCACAGGTGTGTTTACAGGTTCACCTGTGAGAGTTCCCCCACCCAAATACATATCTCTGCAGGTGAGTCTGCTATGCTGGAAGTTCTCACACTGAAAAGTGACTGCTAAAATGAAAATACTCCTGGTGAAACATTGTGAGATACGAGTTCTATTGTATCAGGTGAAAAAGAAACAACTGAATACATATGATACTAGTGGTGAAATATTTAAAAGAAATTCCAATTCTGGGAACTTCCTTTGATTTTTAAAATTTTTTTCTGTTGTGTGTTTCTTTTGTTCTCTGTGAGCCCCTGACAATATAAATGACAACTGTGTGGTGGAAAAAGGGTTAAAATTTAAAACATTCTATCTGTTTACTTGAAGATTTCCTGAAAATTGTGTGTGTAGTGGGCGGGGGGTGTTTTATTTTCATGGGGAACAGCCCAGTCTGGTACCACAGGAAAACCCTGTGAAAACCATAATTTTAAACAATTAACTCCAAGAGATTACATTTGTTTCATAAAAGTTATGTCACTAAAACAAACCAGAAGCATGATTAGGACATTCCTTAAGGGGGACAAGTGAGCATTTAATTACTGAGTTGTGTTTGTTAGGGAGAATATTGGGTCCTTGTAAAATAACTCTTTTTTTCTGCCTTTCTTTTCTTTCTTTATTCTCTTTTCTCCTTCCTCCTTCCTCCCATCCTTCTCTCCCCACTATTCCCACTTCCCCTACTTTTAACAAATTACTGAGCACCTACTGTCTGCAAGATATTACACCAGGCATAAAAAAAAGAGAGAGAGAAAAGATATGCATTGGCACTGATAATGAAGCCCCCAGACCACTGGGGTGTAAGATTCTTGAACGAAAGAGGTTTGATGAAGTTTGTCCTCTAAAGCCAAGGGGAGAAGGGTGGCCAGAGGACAAGAATGTTCTGGCCAGAAAGCAGGCAGGTCTGAGGAAAGGAAGCTGAGGGACGCGCACTTCCACTCAGGATGTGAGAGTGGCAGGGATGCTCGGTATGTAGGAGGGTAGTGCTTGGTTAGTGTTATTCAGAGGACTCCAAGCCTGGCCTCTAATTTAAAAGGGGTGCGGGGGTGGGTATAGCAGGTGGGGAACCAAAGGAATTTACTGCAATCTGAAAAATAAGCTGAAGTACCAACGTCACTGTGAGTGGGAGGCAAGAACCTTCCCTCTTTTGAGTTGAAGATAAGCCTCTTTGGTCCGGGCTTGTCTTTTTAAATTCCACTCCTTTCTTTTCTAGCAAACAAAGTGAAATACGTTATAGCAGCCACCAAAAAAGCATTGACTGTATTTAATATGAATTTGTGAACTTATTATGCTATAAAAGTGGTCCTTGGCTGTTTTATGTATACATGCTCTCTCTCTCTCTCTCAAAATAGTTTGTATTTTTGCAATCCCATGTAGCCCAAATTTTCTCAGAGGAAGCGCTCAATGACTGTGGCTGGATGAGTTCTCATCCATACTCTCTGCAATCGAGGCCTACTAGGTCTCTAGGCCACTGTGATGCCACCTGCTGAGGGTCTTTTCCAGATTTAGTGATCTGGTAGTGCTTATTTCTACCTTCTCTGGGAATGGAGCCTCAGAATAGAGACCAGGTCGAAAAATCTAAAGTCTGTTTTGCTCTGAGAACCACAAAAGCAGGTACTGCATCTGACACATACCTAACGTAAAGATGGATGGGTGGGGATAATGAAGGGAAAGGAAGGAAGGAAGCCCACACTACCAAGTAGCTGCAAAATTATTCCTGCAGTGAAGACACACTTTTTCTCCTTTATTTTCTGTAGGATACCTTTCTAAACCTGTCTAAATTGGTGGGTGGGAGGATGGATGACAATATGGGACGATAGGTGGGTGGATGGGTGGGAGATGAATTAAATGTCCCTGCTGGCCATTGGGACTAGTCACTGTTATTACTCTATGTCTGATGACTTAGGCTAAGTCTCATACCTATTTCTGAGTTTCATCTGGTTGAGATTTGGAATCACCAGAACTTTTATTCATTTGATTCTGCCACTTCGTGTATAATGTGCTGAAAGTTTTGACAATCTGACTGATATTTCTACTCACTTTGTGTATGTCGATGTTGGCTTTTGCAAAATTATACATATATGGTTTATAAACCTTCATTTTGGGGGGCTTCAAATGTTTTCTCACCTCTCTAGATAATGTTACAAATCATGTTACGGTAAAAGAGTTTGCAAAGGGAAACCATGAGTTTTAAAATCATAGTTAATGAGAGTGATTTAATTGGACTAAAAAAATGGAAACCCAGATACAGCTCCTTTAAATTAAAAAAAAATTAATTTGGGGTAATCGCTCTAATACTAGACTTTGCAGATGTGATAGATAGGAATTTATTGTAAGGTACCCCTTTGTCAATTGCATGATTCTTGTCAAGTACAGGAATCTATGACCCTGTGATCCATAAGCTATTAACTCTGCATTAGTAACTTGTCTCCACACAAACATTTCATAATCTGCAGTGCGAGAATTTAAAAAATTTTTTTCTTTTGTAAAAATTAGTTAATTTTTATGGTGACGTTGGTTAACGAAACCCAGTAAGCTTCAGCTGTACATTTTAACAGTAAGACATATATATTTACACTGTGTGTTCACCTCCCATAGTTAGATTTCTTTCTGTCACCACATATTTACCCCCTTTACTCCGTCTACCTCCCTCTTCCTCCCCCACCCCCTACCCTCTGGTAACCACTAGTCTATAGTCCATGTCCATGAATCTCTGTTTGTCCTGTTCGTTTGTGCTTTTAGGTTTATATCCCACATATAAGTGATATCATGTGATTTTCAGCTTTTTCTCTTTGGCTTATTTCCTTGGCATGATTATCTCGAGGTCCATCCACGTTGTCGCAAATGGCAGTATTTCATCTCTTCTTATGGCTGAGTAATATTCCATGGTATATATGTACCACAGCTTCTTTATCCAGTTGTCTATCATAGGACACTTTGGTTGCTTCCATGTCCTGGCTACTGTGACTAATGCTGCTGTGAACATCAGTGTGCAAATATCTTTTCGCATATGAGTTTTCAAGTCTTTGGGGTAAATATCCAGTAGAGGGATTGCTGGATCATACGGTACATCAATTCTTAGTTGTTTGAGGAACCTCCATACTGTTTTCCATCGCGGCTATACTAATTTGCAGTCCCACCAGCAGTGTATGAGGGTTCCTTTTTCTCCGCATCCTCTCCAACATTTGTTATTACTTCTCCTGTTGATTACAGCTATTCTAACAGGTGTGAGATGGTATCTCATTGTGGTTTTGGTTTGCTTTTCCCTAATAGCTAGCGATGTTGAGCATCTTTTCATATGTCTGTCGGCCATTTGTATGTCTTCTTGGGAGAAATGTCTGTTCAGGTCCTCTGCCCATTTTTTTGATTGGATCATTTGCTTTTTTGTTGTCGTTGAGTTGTATGAGTTCTTTGTATATTTTGGATATTAGGTCCTTATCGGAGGCATTGCTTTCAAATATGTTTTCCCATTTGGATGGTTGTCTCTTTACCTTGTGGACAGTTTCTTTTGCTGTGCAGAAGCTTTTGAGTTTGATGTAGTCCCATTCATTTATTTTTGATTTTACTTCCCTTGCCCTTGAGGTAAAAAAAAAAAAATTTTTTTCAACAACTTCGAAGGAAGAATCAATCGTATGATAAATCTTTTGGAGTAAGAAAATCCCTAAGAAAAATTGCCACTGGGGGGCGATGGAAGTTCAGAAATTGCACCGCTTGTCCCTGAGGTAACCAAGCACTTTAGTTGGTTTATTTATTCAAAGCTGGAATTTGGAAGGGTGACGCACCAAACTCAGGGAAATTCCTGGATAAGGAACTCAGTCCTGGGACAAACCTACTGAAGATGGAATCAGCACCGTGGTGGACCCGCCTTCAATACAAAGGGCTTCGCTTCCTTGTGTGTCTTAAGATTTGAGTTCAGTTCCCATCAGTCTGAAACAGAGGAAGCCAAGCTAAAGTGCAAAGAAACGAGACAACAAAGAAGGCTACTTATTTGTCATTCCCTGCAAAAGCATGTAAGTGCGCAGCTTAGACATCATGAAGGCATCTCGCAGCCTCTTGGATCAGAGTTTTGACTGGTGTGGGTGGCCTCAGCCAGGACCTTTCCTGGGGGGAGGGGGGAAGTTGTAGAGTTTATTTTAGGAAACTCTGAGTCATAGCTAACAGTTCAGGTGACAGTTCAAGATCTAGTGAGGCAGAGTTTAGAGGTTTAGAAAGGTATCTTTTAGAAAACTAAGGAGAAAAAAAAATATCTTCATGAAGGGGTCATTTTACAGCCACTTGGTGTGCTGGGGGCTTTACCACTCCTTCCTGATGCCCTCTGCAGGGCTTGGGACCACTGGTAGGCTTGAGTCTCACCCTAGCACCAGAACTGGGCTGGCCTTCGCCTTCAAGCATCATCATCAATGCTGGGGTGCCGGACTCATCCTTCTTGGTCTCCTTTTCTTTCCCAAGTCTGATACCATCAAAGTGTCACCAGCATAAAGATATTGTCCTGTTTCTACTCTAAAGGACAGGGAGATGTAGAACTTCAGAAAGTTCCAGAGTGCGCTTCTATGCATGACAGAAGGCATAAATATAGCCAAGAAATTAAGTTGCCCCGCATGTCTCATAGGCTCTCCATTTGTAACGCCTCCCAAACCTGGCAGCGGGATGGCCTGGGAATTCTGGATCCCGGTCCCCAGTGCCCGGTGCCTCCTGGAGGGGGCTGTGTACGTTTCTGAAGACACGCAGGAAGTCTGGAAGTGTGTTATTTTAGTGAAGACATTTGGGGCTTTGCGTGAGAAACCCGACTTGAATTAGTTAAGCAGAGAAAGGAATTTGCTTGTTCATGTCCCTAGGAAGTCCGGGGGGGTGGGGGGTGGGCAAGGCATCGGGAAGGGCCTCCTTCCGCCCAGTTGTCCCTCTGTGTGACGGCCTCTCTCTCAACTTTTAACATTCTGGGGATTTAGTTCCTATCCGGTCCCACTCTTTCCCTTGGCTCCATTTTGTGTGTAGGGGTAGAATGGGGGAAGACAATTTAGAGGGCCTGGAGTTTTGAAACTGGTAGCCCCCATTAGGGCCACATGAAAGGAGGCAGAGGCTGTCTCTCAGAGAAACAGCTGCCGGACAGACGAAGCAGCATGAATCTACCAGCAAATAATTTGTAGGGATGGGAAGATCGAGAAGCCAAGTAATAGTAAGAGACCCGTTAGCCAGTAGTAAAAGTAATGTCAGTTGCGGTTTCCCTTCCTTAAATTCTACCATAGGCCTAATGACGAGGCTCAGGATTCTTGTGTAAATACCCGGGGATCGTGTCTGCTAATTCAGGGAGGATCTAAGAATGGTTTTCTGTTGACTGATGATGCCTCTGTCAAATGGAGCCTACCTCGTAATCATTAGAATAAGGAAAGTGCCATGAGTCAGTGTCGGACCCTGAGAAAAGGGAACATACTGTCTAATAATAAAAAGGACCAACAGTTGCATTCAGGACTAACAGTCCGAAATTATTACTGGAAACTCCTTAAGGTCTGCGTAATTATTTGAAAGGTTCCCTTGATGCAAGTGATCTGCTTTCTATATAAATCCTAGTCATACGAAACACATGCTCCGGTGCAAAACATAAATTGAAACAAAATAAAATTTCAAGAAACCTAGGGCCTAAAATAGCTATAAGCAAACGCTGATAAAGGTGTAAATGAAGACAACAGGACATTTGGGCCTGAGTGACAATAGTCTGCAAGGCTGAGAAGGTTGCCAGAAGCCATTGTACTGATAGAACGATTTGCTCAGGCCACAGGCCCTGCAGCCACATCTACACAGGATTCTAAGGTTTAGGAGAAAAGCCGTAGGCCCTGGAAAGTTCCACGTCTTCTTCAGGCTCTGAATGTGGAAGTCACTTCACCTCTCAGGGCCTCCACTGCCTCATTGGTGAAGTGGTGAGAATACCAGTTTTGGGGTTATCTTGTGGATAAAAGGAACAGTCGTATATCAGTTTAGACCAGGAGTCTGGGTGTTATTTTGTAAAGGGCCCAAGAGTCACTGTTTGGGGCTTGGGGAGCCATGGTCTGTGTCCCAACACTGCTGCTGTAACCCAAGGCAGAGCTCTGGGCAGCAGTATGTGAACCCCTGTGTCTCTGCTCCCACAAAAGCATATTTACAAAATAAATTTGGCCCGCAGGCCCCAGTTTGCAGATCTAACTCATTGTTAGTCCCTCCTTGTTTACTAAGTGTTAGTTTCCCTGCAGCTCATCCTGTTAACCTTCTTGCCCTTTGTCAGCGACTGTCCTTTTATGGACTTAATTGTGTCCCCTAAATTCATATGTTGAAGCCCTAACCTCAGATGTGACTGTATTTGGAGACCAGGCCTTTATGGAGGTGATAAAGGTTAAAGTGGGCATTAGAGTGGGATCCTAACCTGACAGGACTGGTGTCCTTATAAGGAGAGAGAAACCAGAATTGTCCCTCCACCGAGTGAGGACCCGGCAGGGTTGCCACTGCGAGCCAAGAAGAGAGCTGTCACCAGACACCTTGATCTGGGACTTCCAGCCTCCAGGACTGGGAGAAAAGAAATTTTTGTTTTAAGCCATTCGGTCCATGGTATTTTATTATGGTGGTCCCAGTAAATTAATACAGTCATGCATTAATTAACTGTATGAATGCCATTGCCACCTTAAATATCTTTCTTCTCTCCCTTCCTCCCTCCTTTTCCTCCCTCTCTTCCCTTCTTCCTTCCTCCTTCCCTCCCTTCCTTCTGCTCACCTAAAATTAAAAAGCCACAGTGAGAGGCAACGAGCATTTATTTGAGATCAAAGACAACTATTCGAGAAGCACTAATTCAAGCAGAAACCCAAATAGCATGCCAATTATGGGGTGAAGGCAAGGAGTTTTTATGAGAAAGGGAAAGAAAATAATTACATGAATAGAAGGAAGGAATTTCTGCAGGTGCAAATAAACTAAATTATTCTTCAGCTGTGCATGTTGGTGTTAATTCTAAAGAATGTCCTTCATTTTCAGTCCTCTTAGTCAGGAGGTCTGTTTTTCTCTTAGCTTTACACACAGTCGGGGAAGATAATGCTGCTGTGGCCCAGTCCAAAGGTCACTTTGCCCAGTTCAAACATTTCAAAGCTTTAAGGAATAAGACATGCAAGGCAGTTCCTCTGGAATGGCCGCCCTACTCCATTTTTAAACGGCTCTATTTATGCCAACTTTTCACACTTTCTTCCTTTAAAAATATTTTATGCATCTCAGATGGAGGTAAAACGATCTGCCCTGCTTATTTAACAGAATCGTTGTGAGGCTTAAGTTAAATAGAAAAACATGAGGCACAATAAAGGGCAAGCGATTACTAAAGTATGTCTATTGAAGCTCTGTCACCTATATTTGTGAATGTAAACTACCATGTGCGACAGCAAATCTGGGCCCAAAGAGGCCTTTTGTTGCCCCTCAGCCAGGTTACTTGGTCATTGGAGCAGTGGTTATGTTTACTTGCTTGTTTTGTTTGTTTGTTTGTTTGTTTTTGAGAAGTAGGGAGCTACAAAGAGACCGGGAGGGGAAAAAAAACAAACACACACACACACACAGGTGCAAAAAGGATTCTAGTTCTAGTCCAGAGGATTTTCCTCTACATTTTGATGGTCAGTGGTATCATCTTCTTCATTCAGTAAATACAGGTCAAGTTTTTACTCTAACTCAGGTGCTGTGCTGAGTGCAGTAGATAACATAGACGTGATAAAGAGAGAGAAGGCCTCTGCCTTCAAGCTTATATGCTAGTAGTGTGTGTGCGCATGTGCATGTGTATGCATGCGCGCGCTTGCACATGCGCAGGTAGAGGGGGAGGGGAGTTTGGGCTCAGAACAGAGAACAATAAATGAATAAAATAATTACAGACTCTGAACCAATGTGGGAAGAAAACCAACAGGGGCATGCGACAGAAGTCACAGGCATGGGACTGGCTGTAGACAAAATCAGTTTTTATGCTGTCTTCATCTTCCCTTCCATCTTCTCTCCCTCAACTCTGATCTCCAAAACTTTCACACTCCAAGTTTCTCATGAAAATCTTACATCAAGATGATGTTCTCCTTATTGATATCCTTACTACACAATTCACAATAATAGTAACAGCTATTGTCAGCTGTGTACTTCTGGCTGGCACTACCATGCTAGGCACTTTTTTGTAATAAACGTTTAAAATTAGAATAGTTTTAGACTTAGAGAAAAGTTGTGAAGACATACAGAAAGTTCCTATATATTCCATACTCAATGTGTAAATGTGTCCTATTATTAACATCTCACATTAGTATAGTACATTTATGACAAGTAATAAACTGATACATTAATATTAAGTAACATCTTTTTTTTTTTTTTGAATTTTGTTAGTTTTTACCTAATGTCCTTTTTCTGTTCCAGGATCCCTTCCAAGATGCCACTTTACAGTTGATTGGCATGTCTCCTTGGGCTCCTCTTGGCTAGGACAGTTTCTCAGCCTTCCCTTGTTTTCGATGACCTTGACAGTTTTGAGGAGAACTGGTCAGATATGTTGTAGAACGTCCCTCAATTGGATGTGTCTGATACAGTGCTTTATTTCTTATGCTCATGGCTAACCTTCAGTGCTGGTATAAATTATTCATTTCATCATTACAGATGAAAACACTGAGGCACAGAGAGGTTAAGGAGTTTCCCCAAAGTCACACAGCAAGCAAATGACAGAAGCAATGATCAAACTCAGGGTTGATATGACTTCATGTCACGCACTTACTTTGCCTCTCCAACCCCCATCTGCTGAATTCCTGACAATGAAATAGTTCCCTTTGAGGCTCTCAGGGTGATTCCTTTTGCAGTTGTTGTCACATAAAGTTTTAAATAATTCACTGATATGTTTAAGTAGATTAGAACAATTGCTCCAGCCAGTTATTTCCCAAATGGATTATTTATGTAACTTCAGTGGCTGTTTTCTTAGGGCAATTGGTTAATCCAGAAAGAGCATCCCTGAAAAGAATTTATGAACCTGTATTTCTACGAGTGGTTCTCAAACTGTGCTCACCTGGCATCCACGAATGTCACCTGGACTGCTTGTTAAAAATGCACTTCCTGGAGTAGGATGACTAACTACCTGTTCCAGTTTGCCCAAATGGAGCAGTTCCCCAGATGTGGGACTTTCTGGGCTAAAACCCAAAACCGGGATAGTCCAGGGCAAACCAGGATGGTTGGTCACCCGACCACAGAGCTCCTGTGAATTGCTAGCGCCCAGCAATCTGCTATCCAGGAGGTCGTTCCAAACACACAGAAGTCTGTGAGATCCACTCCATCAGATAGAAGTGACTGGCTGAAAGAACTGGAGATGGGTTTTGAGAGAGATGGAGAAAACGTCGATTTTCATTCATTCGAGTATGTTTGATTCTGCCTAACATTGAGGTAGGACAATGTCACCCAGCCTCCAGCCCGGATACAGTCCGTGGAGACGCTTTTTCACTCTAGTTAAGAAACAGGCACTGCTTCCCCAAATCTACATTTTAGTTGAGGGATGATGGGAGCTCCCCCCCAAATTAAGGTCTTTCTGAGACCATTATTTATCAGTTGGGGTTAATGAATCTCTACGAACCTGGGGCACTGCTTCTCAACCTTGGCGGCTCAATACATTCACCAGTGAGAGTTTAAAAATCCTAATGCCCAGCCCACCCCAGACCAGTTTCACCAGAATCTCTGGGACTGGCCTCAAGAACCAGTAATGTTATAGTTCGACAACCATAGATCTACAGCAGCACTGTCCAGTAGAAATAATATGAGCCATAGTGTTCTAGTCATCACATTTTAAAAAGTAAAAGAAAAGCATATGAATTTTAATAATCTATTAAATTTAACACAACATATCTGAAATCTTATCATTTTCACCTATAATTATTATAAAAATATTAATGACACATTTTACCTAATTGTTTCATGCTAAGTCTTGAAAATCTGGTGTGTATTTTACACATAAAGCACTTCTCGAATTGGATGCTAAATTTTCATCAGAAATACTTCTTCCATATTTAGATTCATATACCTGAATTGTTCCAAACCTGTTTAAAAATATTCCAATAACAGAGTCAGGTATTAGTTTTAAATGTAAATGTTGGTTAAAAGAAAAAAAATGCAGTTTCTCAGTGTCGCTCATCACATTTCAATTCCCAAATTGACACTGTGGCTAACAGCTCTGTTAACGGATAGCACAGATGTCAGGCAGCGCGTCTCAAACTTGAACTTCGGCATACACATCTCTGAGCAGTCCGGTTAAAATCTAGGTTCTGATTCTGGGGTGGAGCCTGAGACTCTGCATTTCTAATGAGCTCCCAAGTAATACTAATGCTGCTGGTCCAGGGACCGACTTTGACAGCAAGGGACTAGAGTACTCTTGAATGAAGGCTACCTCAACGTTGATTTCTCCACTGGCTCAGTGGTTTTCTCTTATTTCAAAGGCTAGGAAATGTGTGTGTTCATGTAAGTATGTATAAAATGCATAGGTATACCTGCGTACACACACCTGTGTGTGTATGTGTCTGAATATATATGTCAGCACTTGTCTAGACACATAGGTAAGCTTTGGTTCACTGGAACTGAACAACAGCTGAATGTTTAACCTTGATTTAAGTCCCTATATTCTTTTGTTTGCTTTTAAAAGGTGTGCTCTAGGCTCCTGCATTGTGATTCAGTGTTTGAAGGTATTTAAAAAGTATTTGATGACCCAAGCACTCTGTGGTTTTGTGTACAGCGTGAGTAAATCGCGGTTTCATTTGCTCTTCTTGTATGTGGAAATTTTGTGCCCCAGTATTTGTGGTTCTTTCTATAGGTGCTTTTTCATTTTTCTTTGAACATCAGTTTGGAATGGTTGCAAAGTACTTCTGAAGTGTCGTTTCAACGTTTATTCAATTCAGTTGTTTCCTCTGAGCCAAAGCTGATGTAACTCCTAAGCCAGGTTCAAAAAAACAAGCAAACCAAAAAAAAAAAAAAAAAAAAAAAAGCCAAAAAAAAATTAAAATTGACTGAGTTCTCTTTTTGAGGATTTATAATCTGAGAAAGTTGATTGAGCATAAATAGCAACCAAAATCATAGTGCAATTAAAGAAATTGATCATGCTTCTCCCTTTATTGTTCTTTAGTATCTTTTAGGGGACAACATTTTTGTGGGAAAACAATATTTTTAGCAATTATCGAAATCAGACAGAGGAAGGTATAAAGGACATAGCTATTACAAACTTTTGAAAAAAACCCGGAGAGTTATTCACTAAAATTGAAGGAAATAAAATGAGGCCTAACAATTGGGATGAAGAGGAAAAATATTAATTTTTACTTTAATCTCAATTTTAATTTTATTATCTATTATTGGCCATGTGAGATGGGAAAATTATATTTCTTTTTCTTCACAGGTCAGAATACTTATTCTATGTATAGTTATGGTCTCAATAATTACAAGATCTGACATCATCCAAGGAAATGGCTATTAATTCAAAAGCTTAATTCACTGGGCTAGATTCTAGAGGATTCCAAAGTCCCATGAGAAATCAAGCTGGAGCTCAATATTAAATGAATAGTCTATTTATTTTATTTCTCTTGTTTTAACTGCATGGATATCTCTGGGCGAGATTCGGAGTATGCGATTTTTTGTTTTTCCTGTGGATCAAACTGTATTTAATAATAGCTAATAATAATAGCTAACATATATTAATGGTTAATATATGTCAGGGCCTAACTAATTACTTTATTTTATTTAATTCTCATAACAAATTCATGACATAGGTACTGTCAAAGTGTAATTTTTAAAGCGCTAAAAACATGAATCTCATACAAATACAGAATGGATGCATGTCGAGAATTGATTCGGCTCATTAATGATGGGAACCTTAAGAAGGTTAAACTGATTCCAAGAGCATTTTGAAGAACTTGGTATTTATAGGCATTTTGAGAAAAAACAGTGTTGGAGTAAGATTTCTAAGGTAGATTTAAAACTGGTTAATGTCCTACAGGGCAATAAAACCACAGCCTTTGGGGTTATCTTTTCTACTGGGCAGAAATCTGTGGACTAAAATGTAACTTCAAAGCATCTGAATTCTAATCAAATAAAAAATAGAAAGTCAAACACAAGTACATTCCCTAGATAATTAAATAACTCTTAAGTAGGCAGGTTAGTGCCCCAATAAGATTTTGAAAGGTCATGCCACAGCCCATTTCACTCAAAGTTTGGAATAATTTTTTTAACAAAATTATAATGATCTACATTTTACCTATGAGGAAATTGATGCTTAGAGATGTTAAATAACATGATAAGGGAAGAGCAAAACTGGAACCCAGGTCCCTCTGAGACTTAGACCTACTCTCTTATACTAGTTGAAATCCCATTTAAAAAAAAATTTTAAATCCTTGTCTTGTTCCTGATCTTAAGGAAAACACTTTTAGCCTTTCCCCATTGGGTATGATGTTATATGTAGGTTGGTCATATATGGCCTTTATTATGTTGAGGCATGTTCCCTCTATTCCCACTTTGCTGAGAGTTTTTTATCATAAATGGATGCTGGATTTTGTTGAATGTTTTTTCTGCATCTATTGATATGATCGTATGGTTTTTATCTTTCGATTTGTTAATATGGTGTATCACATTAATTGATTTGCAATTGTTGTACCAATCTTGCATCCCAATAATAAATCCACTTGATCATGGTGTATGATATTTTTAATGTATTGCCGAATTCGGTTTGCTGATATTTTGTTGAGGATTTCTGCATCAATGTTCATAAGAGATATCAGCCGATAGTTTTCTTTTTTTTGTAATGTCTTTGTCTGGTTTTGGAATCAAGGTAATGGCGACCTCATAAAAGGAGGTAGGGAGCCTTCCCTCTTCTTGAATTTTTTGGAATAGTTTGAGGAGAATAGGTGATAATTCTTCTTTGAATGTTTGGTAAAATTTGCCTATGAAGCCATCTGCTCCAGGACTTTTGTTTTTTGGGAGGTTTTTGATTACTGATTCTATTTCATTGGTAGTAATCAGTTCAGATTTTCTGTTTCTTCTTGGCTCAGTCTTGGGAGATTGTATGTTTGAGGAGAATAGGTGATAATTCTTCTTTGAATGTTTGGTAAAATTTGCCTATGAAGCCATCTGCTCCAGGACTTTTGTTTTTTGGGAGGTTTTTGATTACTGATTCTATTTCATTGGTAGTAATCAGTTCAGATTTTCTGTTTCTTCTTGGCTCAGTCTTGGGAGATTGTATGTTTCTAGGAATGTGTCCATTTCTTCCAGATCGTCCAATTTGTTGGCATATAATTGCTTATAGTATTTTCTTATGATCCATTGTACTTCTGTGGAGTTCGTGGTTCTTTCTCCTATTTCATTTCTGATTTTATTTATTTATTGTGATCGGAGAAGATGGTCGATATGATTTCAATCTTCTTAAATTTATTGAGACTTGATTTGTGTCCTAACATGTGGTCTGTCTTTGAAAATGTTCCATGTGCTCTTGAGAGGAATGTATATTTTGCTGCTTTGGGGTAAAAATACTCTGAAAATATCTATTAAATCCATCTGTTCTAGTGTGTCATCTAGACCCATTGCTTCCTTGATTTTTAGCCTAGAAGATCTGTCCATTGATGTCAATGAGGTGTTATAGTCTCCTACTATGAGTGTATTATTATTGATCTCCCCTTTTACATCAGTCAATAATTGCTTTATGTATGTAGGTGCTCCAATGTTGGGTGCATATATGTTTACTAGGGTTATGTCCTCTTGATTTATTGATCCCTTTATCATTAGGTAATGCCCTTTTTTGTCTATTTTAGCCTTTGTTTTAAAGTCTATTTTATCTAATATAAGTATTGCTACCTCAGCTGTTTTTTTCATTTCCATTTGTGTGAAATATCTTTTTCCATCCCTTTTCTTTCAGTCTGTGCATGTCATTTGGTCTGAAGTGAGTCTCTTGTAGACAGCATATGCATGGGTCTTGTTTTCTTATCCATTCAGTTACCCTATACGTTTTGATTGGAGTATTTAAGACGTTTACATTTAAAGTGATTTCTGAAAGGTACATTGTTACTGCCATTTATTATTCATATTTGTTATTTCTATTTTCTTTTTTACCCTTTCTCTTTTTACAAAAGACCCTTTAACATTTCTTGTAATGCTGGCTTGTTGGTGATGAATTCCTTAAGCTTTTTCCTGTCTGGGAAGCTCTTTACTTTACTTTCTATTTTAATTGAAAGCCTTGCTGGGTAGAGTATCTGTGATTCTAGATTCTTGTTTTTCATAACTGAATATTTCTTGCCATTCCCTTCTGGCCTGCAAAGTTTCCATTGAAAAGTCAGCAGACGGATGTGGTTCCATAGTGTAGCGGTTAGCACGTCTGCTTTACACACAGAAGATCCTGCATTCACACCCCAGTGGAGCCGCAGTCCATGGTCTACGGCCATGCCACCCTGAACAAGCCCGATGTCTGATCTTGGAAGCTAAGCAGGGTTGGGCCTGCGTAGTACTTGGATGGGAGACCACCTAGGAAGACCAGGTGCTACAGCATAAAAAAAAAAGTCAGCAGACATTCTTATGGGGGTACCCTTGTAAGTAACTAGCTTCCTTTCTCTTACTGCATTTAAGATTCTTTCTTTGTCTTTGACCTTTGGCATTTTAATTATGATGTGTCTTGGTGGAGGTCTGTTTGAATTCCTCTTGTTTGGAACTCTTTGTGCTTCCTGAACTTTTATGTCTAATTTCTTTGCCAGGTTAGGGAAGTTTTCTGTAATTATTTCTTCAAATAGAGTCTCAGTTCCTTGCTCTTTCTCTTCCTCTTCAGGTACTCCTATGATTCGGCTAGTTTTACGCTTCATGTTGTCCCAGAGGTCTCTTAAACTATCTTCATTTTTTTAAATCCTTTTTTCTTTTTGTTGTTCTGACTGGGTATATCCTGCTACCTTGTCTTCCAATTCGTTGATTTGATCTTTTGCTTCATCCAATGTACCGTTGAATCCTTCTAGTGTATTCTTCATTTCAGTTACTGTAGTTCTCATTTCTGTCTGGTTCTTTTTTGTGGTTTCTATGTCCTTTTCTATGCCGTCGGGATTCTCACTGTGCTCATCCATTCTCCCCATAAGTTCATTGAGCATCCTTATAACCATTATTTTGAACTCTGTCTCTGGTAGGTTGCTTGCCTCCATTTCATTTAGCTTATTTTCTGGAGTTCTGTTGTTTCATTTGTGGCATGTTTCTTTGTTTTCTCATTTTATTAGCCTCTCCGTGGTCGTTTCTATGTGTCCAGAACATTTGTTTCATCTCTCAGCCTTGGCCAGATGGCCTAATGTGGAAGGTGTCCTGTGTGGCCCAGTGGCACATTCTCCCTGATTCCTTATGCGGAGGCTGTGGACATGATCTTTGTGTGGGTTGTGTGTGATCTTCTGTTGTCACCAAGCCTTTGTTGTTGTTAGTAGATCAGTGGGTGGGATTAATGCTCAGGCTGACTAATTGTGGGAATTGGCTGCACCGAAAGGTAAAAGTTGCTGTGTGGGGGCTGACCCCACTGAGTGGGAGGTACCCTAGCAGGCTATGTACTTGCTGCAGCCACCCTCTGTGTGTATCACTACTGGAACCAGTCAGGAGTTGCTCCATTGTGGTCTGGTGCCAGCTTCCAGATGCGCTGCTTTTGTAGCCCCTTGGGAGGGGCTCCCCCATAGGCCAAGGTCAGCCTCTGGTTTTGATGGCTCAGGGCTACCCGGTGAGAACTACAAAGCGATCCGCTGATGGTTGTTGCCTGTGCTGGATCCATAGGTAAGTGGAAGAGACAACGCTGTAGGCAGCTGTCAGTCGTCCCCCATCCCTGATCTAGGGCAGTTTAGCAGAGGGACCAGTGCTCCTCAAGGCCAGACACTGCTTATCAGTGTCAGTTGCCCGTAAGTCTCTGAGTGGAACAGCCTCTGGGCGATATGCATGTTGGTGGCACAGGGACCCTGGGAGTCTCCTGGGTCTATTGAGTAAATTTCCCCCTGCCCCTGCAGTGTCAATTTATGTGCTAACGCGGCTCCCTGTACAAGTTTCGATCTTAGCAAGGTCAGCTGCTGCCCATCTTGGGCCTGAATGCGCCATCCCAGAGTTGGGGCAGCTGCCTACCGCCGTGTGGCGGGCACTTTGTGTCTTGGCTGGGGCAGGAGCTCAGGGAGTCCAGGGCCGCCAGGCCGATACAGACCCCTGCCATCCTCTGGAGATGTAGCTCACCCAGACAGCAGTGGTCTGCCCGCAACTGTTCTCCTTGAAATGTGCTCACTGCGTGAGCCAAGGTCTGTTGCCTGCGCTGACTGCACAACCCCAGAGCCAAGCAGGGCACAAAAAGGGCTGCAGGCACTTTGTGGCTTGGGTGAAGTGGGATCTTAGGAAGACAAGGTCCATCTGGCCAACACATCTTCCGTTTTGCTGCAACTTCTGTTCCTGGGTGTTCCTGCTGTAGTCACAGATCGCAGTGAGACCAGCTGCCATCTGAGGTGGTCCCACAGACCCCTGCTCTCCCCAGACTCAATATTGCAACTCTTGCAGGGAGCAGAGTTCTGCCTGCCACTCATTTCCGTGCGGTGCCCACCCTGTGCCAGCCAAGGTTTGTTGCCTGTGTGGATCGGGAGATCAGGGGAGGGGAGGGGCAGAGCTGTGGCAGTTCACTGTCAATGGGCGACCTGAGGCAGTTTGTGGGTAGGGTGGGGCGGGGTCTCAGAAACATAATCGCAGTCAGATCAATACAACCTCAGTCTTGCTGTAACTTTGGTAACTGTTCACAAGTTCCCTCAGGAGTCCTAGATCACAGCAAGACCAACGCTGTCTGGCGCTGGCCCACAGGTCCCCGATAACCGATATCCCCCCAAGTTCGTGTTGGCCACGGTGAGCTGCCTGACCCATCTGGGAAATGCTGGCTCACAGTGCTGGCCCCCAGCTGCGAGTGCTTAGCCCTGAATGGGCACAGGGCGTGGCAGCCATCCAGCAACTAAAGCCCCGGGCCATCTGCGGGTAGGGTGGGGCAGGCCGATCCCCTCAGGCCAGTGCTTCCTAATGGCGCTGTGGGAGGGGTCTGCACAGTCAGGCTGGCGTGGTCTGTAGATTGCCTGGTAGCAGAGCTGGACTCAGGCACGATGGCGGCTGTCCTTCCAGCCCTCGTTCAGGCGCCAGGTAATGCAGACTTTCTCAGAATGAACCCCATGTGAGCCTGTGACCCACTGCCGGTGTCCCGGGTGAGTGTCCGCAGGTCAGAGAGCCTGTGCGTGGGTCCTTCAAAGGGGCGTCTAGGGATTCAGTCGCCTTCCGTCTCAGCCGGAAGGCCGGACTCCCCTCTAGTTTCTACAGTCAGAGTTATTGGACTCTCCTCTTCCCTGGGCCGGGGAGCCCCCAGATGAGACCAGGACCCCCCTCTCCTTCAGGGGAGCCTCTGCAGCCTCCCTCTCCCTCCCGGTGATCCTCTACCACCCATGGGAGCTGGTCGAGCCCGATTCGCGACATTGCCTCTCCCACCAGCTTCCATGTGGCTCCTTTATATTATCAGACATATCAGACGTAGGTGTTATGATCGGCTGGACTTTAGGTGATTCTCCACGTTGATTATTTTATAATTTGGCTGTAATTTCAATGTGGACCTCTATAGAGTTGGTGTTAGCTGGACGGTGTGATAGGAAAAGCTCCACTCTTAGAAGGCTCTCTGGGATTAGGGAGACAATGTCGGAGTGAGGGCCAAGGTGAGACTCGCTTTGTGCAGAAGTGCTGGCGTTATCTGTTGATCACTAGATGAAACCCCTTTTGATCTGTCTTGGAAAATTCTTTGTGTGTGTGTGTGTGTGTGTGTGTGTGTG
>CM053505.1:1834180-1921439 GCA_028627145.1 Eidolon dupreanum | reverse complement strand
AAATTTAAATTTATTTAAATTAGTTTCAAGTGTACAGTACATTGGTTAGACATCTATATAGTTCATAAAACGATCCTCTGTAATTGCTCCCTCCTTCCTCTGGCCCTCCACCTAGCCAACGTATTATTGCTGACTGCATTCCCTCTGCCGTGCTCCCCATTCCCGTGACCAACTATCAACTACTCATTTGTAATTCTTTAACCCTTTACCCCATTCTCCACTCCCCCAGCCCCCCTCCTCTCTGTCCAACACCAAATTGTCCACTGTATTCGTGAATCTGTTTTTGATTAGTTTGTTCTTTTTCTTCCTTAGAGTCTGCATATAAGTGAAATCATATGGTATTTATCTTTCTCTGTCTGACTTATTTCACTCAGTATAATAAACTCTAGGTCCATCCATATCGTCGTAAATGGTAGGATTTCATTTTTTTAATGGCTGAGTAATATTCCATTATATATATGAACCAAAATTTCTTTATCCAAATGTCTGTTGATGGGCATTTAGGTTGCTTCCATATCTTGGCTATTGTAAATTGTGCTGCCATGAATATTGGAGCACATAGATCTTGATTAATTATTGTTTTGGTTTTCTTTGGATAAATACCCGGAAGTGCAGTTGCTGGGCCAAAAGGTAGATCTATTTTTAATTTTTTGGGAAACCTTCATAGTGTTTTCCATAGTGGCTGTACCAATTTGCAATCTCACCAACAACGTATGAGGGTTCCTTTTTCTCTGCATCTTCACCAGCACTTGTTGGTTTTTGATTTCTTGATGATAACCATTCTGACAGGTGTGATGTGATATCTCATTGTGGTTAAAAGAATCACTTTTAATGTCCATCTTCTTATTGTTGTGAACTCTTTCCTTTCTATTCTCTTCTGCATGCCACTCAATTCTTTTTAGCACGTTAACCAGAGGATAAATGTATCTGTAAAAAAAATTTGTTTGGGGTAGACCTTGTATCGAGCAATGAAATGAAATTATGGAATTATCATATTTATTAAAGCGATTACCAGCTCCTAATAACACACACACACACACACACACACACACACACACACACACTCTCACACACACTCACTCACTCAGAGTAAGATTTGATTGATTGCCTGCAAACAGCAGAGGTTTAAATAAATTATTTAGAACCTATCTGTATTAAGATCATATTTTTTTTCCTTCCTAACTATACACTGTTATGCCTGGTTTAGAATTAATTCAATTCCTAGTGACAGAAAGCCAATTCAAACTAGATAATAAAAAAATAGAATATATTGGTATATGTACGTAAGAAATTAAAGAATTATTGCTGACTTCAGGCATGATAGAATCCAGGGAGTCAAATAATATCATTGGGGCATATATATGTGTGTCTTTCTATTGAACCTTTTTTCTCTTCATTCTCAATGGTACTGTAATTTAACACATTTTTATTGTGATAAAATAGAACATATGATAAGCCATTTAAACTATTTGAAGTGTGTGATTCAATGGCATTCATTACATCAACAGTGCTGAGCAACCATCACCAGTTTGTTTCAGAATTCTTTCCTTCACCCTAAACAGAATTCGTAACCATTAAACAGTATCTCCCCACTCCCCTCGCCCTCCAGTCCCTGGTAAGCTCTCATCTACTTTCTGTCTCTATCGATTTGTCTATTCCAGATATTAGTGTAAGTGGAACCATATAACGTTTGTCCTTTTGTGTCTGGCTTATTTCACTTAGCATGTTTTCAAGGTTCATCCATGTCATAGCAGATATCAGCACTTTATTTTTATGACTGAATAATATTTTATCACCTGTGTAGACTACATTTCGTTTATCCATTCATCTGGCTATGGATATTTGAGTTGCTTCTGTCTTTTGGCTGTTGTGAATAGTGCTGCAGCAAACATCGGTGTACAAATAGCTGTTTGCATGTGTGTTTTCAGTTCTTTTGAATCTATACCCGGGAGTGGAATTTCTGTGTGTCTAATCTTGATTCCTCTGTCCTCTCTGTGGCTTCTTTCTCAGGCAGTCAACGACAACTTGTTCTTTACTTCTCACCTTCTTTAAGGAAGGGAGAGATTTTTCTCTCTTGTTGCCCAAATTAAGCTCTTGGGAGAAATTCTGATTGCCGATATTCTGATCTGCACTCCTGGATGGGTCACTGCCCCTAGGGAGAGAAGCTCCTGCATGATCACATGACTAACAACTCACTGGGTGGGAGGGCAGTTCTCTGTGGAAAAGAGAAGCTCTGTGTCTAGAAGTAGGGGATGCTGGTAGGTGGTGGTAAGAGATGTCCTCATTCCCCGTGTGGACAGAAAACTCATCCCGGGGGTTCATCAAAGACTGTCAGATGAGTCCTTAAGCCTAACATAGAGTTTTGGCAAGAATGAGGGAAAGCAGAAACTTGTCCATGCTCCTGATTGGAATACTAATTGCTGTCACCTCTTAGGAGAACATTTTGATGCTATCTAGCATGGCTGAAAGGGTGCAGATGTTACAACCAAGCAGTTCTGTCCCCGATATAGTCCCAAGAAAAATTTTACTACAGCCTCAGGAAACACGGACCAGATTATTCTTTATAGCCTTGTTTGTAATTGTGAAAAATGGAAAACACCTGAAGGTTTCATCAGCTGACAAAAAGATAAATTGTAGTATATTTATAGAATGGAATGTGATGCCGCCATTAATAGTGACCTTGATCTATATGTATCAAAACAAAATAGGTAGACTCAAAAGTATAACACTGAATGAAAAAATTAAGTTGCGATGTCATGGGTACTATATCGATAGCATTTTTGTAGATGTTAGAAAACGAACAAGACTATATTCAGCATCGTTTTGGAATATACGTATGTAAAATACAAGTATGAAAGCACATACTACTGGAAAGGTTCCCAAGAAGTTAAATAGTGAGAAGCAAACAGGACAAGGAAAAAGAATCAAAAGGATTTCAATTTTTTTTCTGTAATTCTTTTTTTGTTTTAAAATTAGCTCAGTTAAATTGACTAAATGTGAACGGTTGTTAATTTAGACCAGTTGGTACTGTATTGTTCTCTTTTCTTCACTGTTCTATAATTTTTTTTCAAGGTTTTCACAATTAAAAAAAGTAGCACACGATTAGAGTTCAAGTGCAAATCCAGTTTTAGTCTTTAATCTTAAAATTTTTGGATACGTATGCAGGTAGGTGGGAAAGATAGATAACGTATTGAAATTTTTTACTTGGTGTTTTTTCAAGTATTCATAAGAACAAGCTCTTGCCAAAATCTTCCTGCTGTGCTATACTACTTCATGCCATTTTATATCATTTATGTGTTAGAACGCATTTTGTCCTTAATCTTCCCTGTGCCCTAGTATTCCCGTAACTAGCAAAATGCCCAGTGTGTTTCCTATTAACCTCGAAATTCCTACCAAGATTTAGTCTTACAGCTCTGAAACGCCTCCTATCATTTTAGCAAACAATCAGACTGCTCCCCGAACGTTAAAAGCTGGCAAAGATAAAATATCCCAATCAGTATTCCTGTGAGAAGAAAGTCCTGGGAGGTGCAGATAGATTTCAGAAATCCTATTCATTCCATGAGGGAAAAGTCATTAAATAATTGTGCGTGAGGCAGTTGGTGACAGCCTTGTCTCTTTTGGTTTTGCAAAAACGCTAACTGAAAGATTTGCAACATCTTGCTTGATTCTGAAGTGGTTAAAATCTTATAATAGGATCCTTAATGGCAAGAAAAAGAATCTCAGAGAGAGCATTGCTTGCTGAGCGCTGACATCACCGTGTGGGAATGAGTGTCGTCTTACACCCTGGAATGCACCCTATCCCTCCTCCGAGAGGGAATTTGGCTTGGTATGTAAATTAAAATATTGTTTTGAAAAATCTGTTGCATCAAATGACAGAAACATTTTTTTCTAATCCAGTTCCTTGGTACATTGTTGGCAGAGCAGTTGACAGCAGGCTCATCTAGCCAGTTTGTCTGGGCCACGCTCTTGGATTTTGTCATGGAGTCCAATCAAGGAGAATTGTCCTTTGGCAAAGACACAAGAGCCCTAAATTCCTGGGGTCTCTTTAAATGGTTTTTATCAGGCATAAGAGAAAGGAAGGATGATTGAAATACTTGCAGACCCTTCAAAGCATTTAGGATTGAGTGCTTGTTATTTTGTTCTCCCTTTGCTGGGGAGTTGACAGGTGAGATAGTGGTAAGCTGGCTTGTTTCGGTAGGTGGCCTTTTTTTTCTCCTCTCAAGTTTTCTTGAAGGAGTCTATCCCCAATGAAGTCTTCCAGTCTCAAGTTCTGCAGTGTGGAAATCATTTGAAACTTCAGATATGTCACGCGTTTCACAGCTCTCCTCTCCAATCTCATTTGACTGGGGTCGAGCCTGTGTTCACAGGTGGGGATTCAGGGAGCAACCGGTTCCATCACTCAAGCTCATGGCTTCTGCATCACTTAGGGGCAGTGCTTCTCCAGGCGTGATCCTGAACAGCATCATCAGCCTCACAGGGCTGCTCGTGAGAAATGTAGGCTCTTGGAGTCCGCGCTGCACCTGCTGGGGGCGGGCCCTTGGAGTCTGTGATTTAAGTAGCCATCCAGATAATTCAGCCACAGCAGGAGGAGAAAGAGTAAAAGGACTCAGACTCGGGCTCCTCTACATCCTCGTCATCAAATAGTTTGTGGTGAAATAACTTTCAATCGATTGCCATTTTGTTCAAAAGGTTTTTGGCATAATTATTTTGGAATTTGCAGAGAGATATTTTTCCATGAGAAAGTCAGTGTGTTCGTCTTTAGCTACGAAGAGAGGAATGACACTCGGGGATTAGTGTCCTCGTAAGAAAGGTCCACAGGATTCCCTCTTCCCTTCCACCACACGAGGTTGTAGCATCCAGTCGGCACCCATCTGGATCTCTTTTTTTCTTCAAGACATACACTTGAAATTATTGAAAAAGTCCTTACTGAGATCACATCTCCTGTAATGACTTCTGTCGCCAGATCGTGTCGCTTTGTGCAGAACTCTTTTCAGAAGCTAATTTGGCACTTTAGGTAACAATCCTCAGACAGATAGTGACACTTCTGGTTGCAGAATGTGAATATATCATGTATATAGGAATACGTAAATGCAAGGAATGGAAAACTGTGTCTGGACATTTCGCCTTCTAATTTTCTCGGTGTCTGTCTTTTTAAAAGCTCCTTATGTCATTATTATTGATGGAGGAGGTTGAGGAAGAAAACTGACATTTATCAAACAACTAGTGTGAGCCAAGTGCTTAACATATGCTATTTCATTCAGTGTTCCAAACAATTCTGAGGATGGGTCATTTGGTTCAATTTACAGATGAAGAAACTGAATCTTTAATTACTTAGTGTAGTCGTAGATTGGCTGTCCAATGGAGAGTTCTTTTTATTCTTTTGCTCATAGAGGAACCCAGAATTACTGTGCGTATCAGGTAGTTATGTGCTCAGGCAAGGATGAGGGCATAGTCTCAGGATATGAAATATGATTGGGCTTAAGTCAAACATGATCATTCTACCTCTTTTCTGGTGATGTATTTGGGTGTGGCCATGCGACCTGGTTCTAGCCAATTAAGTGTCAGGGGAAATGTGTGAAAATTACTTTGAAAACCTATCCTCCCTAATAAGGTAGAGATCTGCATAAATACAAGACCTTATTCCTTCTTACATCGGGCCGTTGTCTTGTAAGGATGTGGTGCTTCGTTGGAGCTGCAGCCGCCATCTTGAAACTATGAGGAAAAAGCCAAGGCAGATCTGGTGCTGTTCTGCGTCTGGATTTCTGGTCGTGTGAGTTAACAAATCCATATTGTTTAAGCCACTTTTTTGTTAGACATTATGTTACTTGCTATTGAAATTGTACATTCTGGGAACATGTTTATCAGGCTGCAGGATAGGAATTAGAATCCAAGTTTGACTGATGGTAAACACCATCCCGATTTGTTCTCTCTCTCACTTACCTGCCTTCCTGCCTTTTCTTCTAACAAACACAAGCTTTGTCTACCATCGGCCTACAGAATTTGAAGTCCTAGAAAAATACCAACAACGAGAAGGTATTTGAAAACATTCTATTAAGTACATTTTATTCTAGTCCAGATTGTGACAAAGAATACGTCATCAGTGTTTTTTACGTAGCCTGATATATTTTAGGTATGCATGTGATAAACACATTTTTCTTATAAAAATCCAAATATTATGCAAAGCCAAAATTGACTTACTCGATCCCACTTTCCTCTCCAGAAATAATCATCTATTCTCTGTTAGTAAGGTATCTTCCTAGATTATTTTCTATGCATTTATATATTTGCATACTTAGATCATATGATTTTTAGAAAACAGATAACATTATAGTGTATATATTGTACCATGATTTTTTAACTTCACAGTATGTCTTGTTGATTTTTTTCCATGTTTGTTGATTAATTTTATTCTTATTATATGCAGCTTAGTGTTCTATAGTAGGAACATACCAAGGTTTTTTTTAGTCATCCCAATACCTGGCACATAATAGGCACTTGATAAACATTTGTGAAATCAATTTGTCTTTGAAGTTACTTACGGTATTTGTAATTTTTTCCTGTTTCAAACGTTTCTATGTAAATTTTAGAGTCAGTTTGTCTGTGGGACTTTGGGATGTTATTGGTGAGATTTGACATATTTATAATATTAAGCTTTGCCATGCATTTTTCACATACATATTTCTGTGGGATAGATACCATTGAAAGAAACTAATGACTCAAATGGGATGAATTTTAAGATTTAATAATTACTGCCAAAATTATTTTCAGTAAGGCTTCTGCAATTTTCTGTGCTATGAATAGTATATGATGGTGGCGATAATGGTGATGATATTGGTGATGATGGTGATGGGGGTGGTGGTGGTGGTGGTGGTAGTGATGATGATGATGATGTAGAGATCAAAGTAATGGTGATGATTGTAGTGAGGCTGGTGGTGATTATACTATATTGCAAAAGAACCCAGGGTTTTTCTGTAATAATTCAGTTTAGCTCTGATTATCCTCAGATGTCTCATAGCCTTCAGATTTTATTGCTCCTCATTTTGACTATGGAGAGAAATCCTGATTCTTCAGCTAAACCTGCGTTAGAAAAATTAGGCTTGCCTGAGAGTATACGTTTTACGGTTGCTGTCAAAATATTGGGCCAGTCCTAGGCGAATACTTGTATTGCAGTATTGAGTAGTGCTGAATTACCTTTTAGAAATAGGGATGCCCACAACCTCGAACTACTGTCATAAAATATCCTAGAATGACTGAGGAAGACTTCTAGAAGGGAAAGCAAACAGTGAAAATAAAATAAATAACTGACTGTTGGTTCATGCTTATGTAGCTGTCTTGCTGAGTACCAGGAATCCCAGCTGAAGTACTCGATCTTTCTGTTTCCTAATAAATCCCCAAGTTTCTGTATAGAGGTGGATACCCACACTTTAGAAGCAACGCTTAACTGGCTGCCTCCATTTAGAGTTTATTTTCACATTTTCAGCTGGTTATGCAAAATCTAGAATCCTAACCTTCATCACATTATGGTGGCTCATCTTCTTAAACTAGCGATAACGATGGGCGGATTGAAAACTTTTGCTGCCACGTTGTGTGCGCACGTATGTTTTAGTTATGTTTCTTTTACAAAGTATTTATGTGCCCAAGGATTAGTTCCACCAATCCAATTAATAATAAACCTGATCGATTGCAATAACTTTTGTATATCATGCTACATTAAGCATTGGTATTTATTCTTTTACATATAAAGGTTAATTCTGAATGATAAATCAAGTGTTTAAATAAAATGGTTGGGAAATTTATGTATATTGTGAATTATTTAAACTCAGTGATTCCCGTGTATTTTTCTGAAAATAAGGAAGTCTGGAACTCTTGCATGGAGATAATATTTTGACATATATGTTTTTCAAAGATTTAAGACTTTCGAAGTATGTCCCCATGGGATGCCAAGTATCATACTGTCATTATAATCTTACTCTTTCTTGTTATGCTGTTGCCCAAAGGCCACTTTGGGGCAACATCTGTTTTCCTTTGTAATCTGTCTGAGAGCTAATATTGTACCCAGCAGAGTCATTGGGGAAAGAAGCTGTCTTCCCACCTGATTACAGGAAGCAGGCTCTGGCCCATTCCAGATAGGGACTCGCTGACCTGCATCCCTCCTCCCTCCCTGGCTTCCAGGCACAGTGCTCCTGCTAACCAATCTGAAGTGTTGGTGAGGCTCCTGCCTGTGGCCCATCGCTTTGACCCCAGATGATTCTGGAAGGTCTGTTGCCTGCTCTGTGGGCGTTGCTGATTGCTGGGAATTTTACAGATTGATGATGGGAATACAGCAGAGAAGATGTATTGATTTTGAGTTAATACCTGGAAATTAGAATGCTTTTCCAGAATGCTTATTTTGAATTTCAAAAGCTGCCCTTTGTGCACTGCTGGGACCCTCACTTGCATGTTTTGAACCGGAAGTAGTTGAATGTGGAAGCTTGGCCTGAGAATTCACACATGGAGAGAGGCACCTTCTAGAAACAACATAACCATGGAGAAAAGAATACTTGTTCATTACAACTCAGTTTGGACCAGCTACACCCCATAACCCGGGAGCTTGTTAGAAATGTGGATGCTTGGGCCTCACCCCAGACCTACCAAACCAGAATCTTTATTTTACTAACATTCCTTGGTGATTCCTACGTCCGTTAAAATGCAAGAAGTGCTATTTTAGGCAGTATTAAGATGAGAAAATATGCATTTTCTTGCCTATAGTCACCCTACTGCATAATATCACTTTCCATCACGACAGCAGTAATTGTTTCTGAGCATTTCAGAAAAGCCTCACAGGAAGGTGTTTGCACAGACTTGTCCAGAGAGGTTAAGAATAGAAATGGCAATAACGAAACAATCAAGCAGTTAATGGTAGAGCTCTAGCAAGCCATACAGTTGATAAGCTCTGTGTGGTTAGAGCGGAATCCCCAGTGCTTTAAGGGCTGACCCTGGACAATTATAGGCTGACACTGAGAGATTATGGCAGTGACACACCAGCAAGTTTGGGGTGGATCAGCATGAGATAACACTGGCTAGAGAGAGATGAAAGGTTTGGGTCACTCATTCGGTGTAGAGTTATGCCTTCTTTTTATAGCAAGTCCTGTCATGTCTGCATCCGACTGTTAAATGTTATGAATAAGAGAAGTGCTGTGATTGTTTTATATTGACCTTGGGTGGCCTATAGGACCTGGCTTTTAGCTCTTCTATCATGGACTCAATTTGGAGCTGACTCACTGTCAGTATTCTGAAATAACGATATTTGACCTTGCACATTTTAAAAGTGACGTATAATTATGCCACAATAAATTATGCAAATCTTCATTTCAATGAAGTTTTGACAACTCTATGTATTAATGTTCCAGAACAAAATATAGAACATTTCCATCATCCCAGAAGGCTCCCTTGTGCCCCTTCTGGTTAATTCTGCTATATTTTGATTTTACTCACAATACATCACTTAGCCTGTTCTAGAACTTCATGTAAAAATGAATTCATACATATATATTTTTGTGCTTGGCTTCTTTCACTCAGCACATTGTTTTTGAGAATCATCCATGGTTTTGATTGTATCGGTAATTCCTCTTGTTTATTGCTGAGTAGCATTCTCTCTTGTGAACATACAAAGTTTATCCATTTACATGTTGATGAACATATAGGTAGTCCCCAGGTTTGAGCTTATCAATAAGATCGCTTTGATCATTTATAAACAAGTCTTTTTGTGGACATGTAATTTCATTCATTTTCGATAATTACCTAGGGGTGGAATTGCTGGTTCTTAGGACAGATGTGTGTTTAACTATCAGCACCTGCCAGACAGTTCTCTGAAGTGATTATACGGTTTGACACTCTGACTAGAAATGCTTGGGAATTCTAGTTGCTCCATATCCTTGCCGATATTTGATATCAGTCTCTTAAATTTTGGTTTCATTTACATTTCCTTGGTAACGGATGATGTTGGGCATGACTTCATGTAATTATTTGCCTTTCGTATCATCATCTTTTGTGAAAGGTCTGTTCCAGCAACTCTTTTGCCCACTTTTATTGGGTTTTGGTTCTTCTTCATTGCTGACTTGTAGTGGTGTCGCAGATGGATTTCTCTCAACTTACCTGACAGGCCCCATGGCTTCAGTACCTCAGAGCCCAGAGTGTCTTCGTGCATGTTTCTCAGTTCTGCTTTTGGAGATGGAGGCCTTGAACTTGGGAATGGCCCTATTCAGCTCAGGGGGAAATCCGTCTTTTGCCCTGTTCTAGCCTCTGCATAATACCACTGAGTCCTTGGTGACAACTCATGGGAATGATTTGATAGGTCTGCGAAGACTCGTTCTGTGGCTGAGCTCCTTGGCATTCCTCTCCATTATTCCAGGCCACATGCAGCCATCGAACGTTCCCTGTGGTCTTGGCTAATTTCTCCTTATCTCTTTCCATGTGGATTTCTTCTCTACACATCGTTCTGCACTGAGTGAGAACAGTCACAGCTCTCTTCTCACCTATGAAAGGCCATTATTTTCTGGAAATTTGTTCATTTAGGTCTCAAGGCATCCCCCGCTCTCAGATGGATTTTATAAAACTTTGATTTTGTAGCTTATCAGGTTTGTGTTGGTGGTTGGGGTGAGAATGATGTTCTCTTGTGACTTTCTACCTTCTAGGCAGAAGCAGAAGTCTTACACATCCCCGCTGCCCCACTCAGCTCCTACCTGCGATGTGCCAGAAATGCTCTCAGGACTCTGAGACAGAGAGATATTGCTTTAGACATAACAGGCCAGGAGGTTCACAGTAACCCAGCATGGAAGCCCTGGAGTTAGTAGAAGAATCAAACCGTATTCTAATTTTATGTTAATAATTTAATGGTTAGCCATGATAGCTGTTGACCCTGAACACATTACTAAACATCACTGTGACTCAGTTTCTTTGTCCGTAAAATGGGAATAAAAAGAGTACTTGCATCATGGGGTTGCTGGAGGATTAAACAAATTAATATATGTAAAGAACTTGGAGTCCTACTTGGCACATAGCAAATACCTGATGAATGAAATGCTAGCTGCTATTAACAATAATATATTACTACTAATGACAGTAGTTATAGCATAAATTTTTTTTTTTATCAAGGACTTACTTCTCAGCCAATCTCTTTTGTGTCTTAGTTAAACCTTAAGTTAAAGCTTTCTCTAGGGGTTAGTAGGAGTTAACAGATACGGTCAATTTTCCAGTTCCATGAACAAATAGATCAGAAAATCGTGGCTTAAAAATTGGTGCCATGGTAACAGTTAATATTATTCAGCGATCTTTGGTTTTCCTGCCTTTGGGTGAGATTATACCCTTGCACCCTCTTGATATGAGGCAGGGCTGTATGATTTGCATTGACTAATGAAATGTGGCTGGAGATATATCACTTCTGGACAAGTTTTTAAGAGTTCTTTTGCAATCCAACATGCTTGCTTCGCCCGGTCATGAGGCCCAGGGACGTTCCAAGTGGAGGAGCCTCTGTGTAAGGGTGATTTGGAGCAGAGTCATAGCTGGCCTGTGATGGGCATGTAGAAAAAGCCAAAAAGAAACCTTTGCTTTGGACAACAGAGAATTTGGAGCTGTGTGTTACATAAGCAGCACTAAGCCTGTCTTGATTGACTGATCCAGTACCTTCAGGGTATGGTCTAGACTGTTTGTTTTGCTCTGGCTGGGCACGATTGCGTCTAGTGAATGTACTGGCCAAGCAGAGAACTCCTGGACACCAGACTTTGGATGCAGGAGTAGCTAGAGGCAGGGGTGCCAAGACACTGAGGTCAAACCATACCTAAGATGAAGTGCCAAGTATCCAGTGTCCAAATACGTCCAAAGTGCAGGTGTGGGACTGACAGCAGGAGACAGGAAGTAGAGCCAAGAGGTTTGGAGCTGAATAAAGGCAAGGATGGAGCAGGAACTGAGGAACAAACCCTGGAACCAGATAAGAGGGTCTGTCCATGATGTTTCATTGCATAGCAAAGGGAGAGCCAAAGCGTGATCTTATTGGGTGCAGCTGTTTGCTGGGTGGTGGGATCCCTGGCGAAGAGACACAAGGTCAAATCGATAACACCTTGGGGTGACTTCTCTTAGGCAGCACCAGTGTTCAGACCAGTGATTCTTTGGTACCCCAAGGTTTGAAGAACAACACAGAAACTCACCCTGTTCTGGAGAACTTCTGTGTTCCTTCTCTTTCAAATACTGAGGACCTCCCAATCCAGACTTAGAGGGAGATCACTCTCTGGTTAGCTGGAGAATTGCTCTCGCTCTGCCAGAGAGAACCACTTCTGAAACATCAAAACACATATTTCGGCTCCCTTTGAAGGTGCCTTGTCATATAAATCATACAAAATGTTACAAACACAGAACTGTCTGTCTGTGTTCTTAATTGGGTCAGTGATGTTCATGCAGCAGCAATGTAAGCAGAGCATTTTAAAAAATTCTTCCAGTCCTTTTGGAATTCAGCTCACGGGCTTAACAGACATGTATTGACATAACTAACTTGTTCAACATGTCTTTCTGTAAGTTATAAGTGAGGAGAAAGTAAAGCTTTGCATTAAACTAACAGATGAGATTTTTGCATTAGGGATAATATACTAATATGATACACACTAATAGGATACATATCCTGCAGTGAAGTTTCATCATTTAATGCAAAGTTACCTCCTACTGAGAAATAAGGATTATTTTACAGAAAATAGAAATAACGCGAAGACTTTCTGGACAATCGGTAATAACCTGGGACGTAAAATAACTTGACTTGTACCTTTTGGCATGAGCAATATCCTTTTACTGAAGATGATTATCAGGCTTCTATGGAGAATGGAGGGTCAGGGCTGGAGAATGGGCAATTCCTGTTGCAATATACCAGGGACCAAGCTTTATAAAATCTTGTTTTTGTTCTCAACTGTCTCCTTAATAAACTGGAAAGATAGGAAATGGTTGCATAAACCTGTTTTTATTTGTAGTTATGAAGTTTAACATTATTATTTATTAAGTTGTCTGGTTTTTTTTTTTGACAGTTGTCTTACCATAGTAATAATATGCATTGACATACATTGGCACATTCACTTATATAGAGTAGATGTTTCATAAGTGTTTGCCAAAAGTGATTTTACAAATAAATTTATAAAGTTTGAAATCTATGTCTTCAGAAAGCCGAGAAGAACCCTTCTCTAAGAAAAAAAATCAAAACAACAAGAAACATTCCAGTAGTTTGCAATACATGTGTGTATGATCTGTATTACATATATGTTATATAAATACGTATACTTTATAAGAATTATTTCTGAACAGTATTATCAAATAATCTTTAGGTGTTTAGAGGACGATTTGTACAAGGTAGATTCAAGGAGAAAAGGTTCCTTAAGTTAATTTATTGATTCTTTGCTGAAGGTATTTACTCAGAACATCAGAAGTAGAGCTTTAAGTGTCTGGAGAAATTTAAATATATGTGAATTCGTATGTTTAAGTTGAAGAATGTTGACAGAAATAAATCACTTCTAGAGAGAATTCCCAGGACTACATTTCTTTCACTGAAGCTCTCCTGGTCCTTGTGCAAATACATAGCCCTTTAAGTACTAGCCCACATAACTTACAACTTTATGTCGGTGCACCTCTGTTTAGTTTTGGTGTAAAAATCCTTACTTACAAAAGGGGTAATTAAGTATCGTACTACATAACAGCGATCCATTTTGCCCGACTTAAGAGTTTGTACTTAAGGAACATAAACTAAAGTCAGAGGTAATTCAATTAACATTCTGCACACACAAAGGTATGCTTGCTTCTTAGCTCTTAGGCACAAAGCAGCCCCATTAAATTACAGCAGTAATTACACCACACGTACATATTCTTTAAAATGTCATGAACTGCAAGGCCAAGTCTAATTTGAGATGTTTGTCTGTCTCCCTCTGTAGAATCAATTGAAATAGAAATCTTGAAGCCAGATAGCTCAGCTCCTTATCCTAATTTACAGAACAAAAATTGTCACCTTCCATTTCTCAGATGCTTACCTGATTCTCCGTTTTCTTACCACTCAGACTAATTCATCACCGATCTCCGTGGATGCTAGCTCTGAAATAGCTCTTGAATCTGTCCACTTCTGTCCATTTTCTTCGCCATTTCCCTGGCTCAGAATGCCACCTTTTCTCGCCCACATTAATGTCGGTGGTCTTCTACCTGATCTCCCTGCCCGCAGATTGTCTCTCCCAACCTCTCCTCCACTCTGCACAGAGCCGTGCTTTCAGGAAAATGAAATCCCACTGAGGAGGGTGCTGCGAGTCTCAGCTTAGACACCACTTCCCCGGGCCTTTCCCTGGTTCCCCGTATGTGGCCCTCCTGAAGGCCCTGCAATTAGGTCCTCTGTTGTATCAAGTGTCACACTTGACTGTGGCCCCTCATGTAGTCGTCTTTTTAAGGAGATCAGAAGCTCTGTGAGGTTAAGGACTGTGTTCATCATGTTTAGCCCAGAATCCTTGGGGTCTAGCCCTAGTGGACTCTCAAATTCTACAGGACTTGATCACACCTCTTGAGCTAAGGCAGGTCTCAGTCCTCATTTCCTCATGCCCGAACATTGGTGGCTCTCAGGGATAGCCCCCCAAGGTGGCATGTCTCAGCAGGCTTTATCTTAACTTGTGAGATGAGTAAAATCTTTTACATGTTTCCTTGAACTAAAGGTACCAACCTAAATTCCTTCTTTTGACTTTGACTAAAATGCTAGTAATGAGGTTTTAAAATATTTTCATTTTAGGCATGCTTTATGTTAATATGAAATTATATATAAGTATACTGTAAAATGTGATATGAAAATCTGCATTTGTGTGGAACAGGGTGTGGCATTAGTTCCGTTAACTGTTAGCATGTTAGATGACTTTTCATGTATTTTTCTTATTTCTTCCTTTAACACCTTATTTACAGGTTTTTCGCTAAGAGTGAAAAATTTGATTTGGTTTAGGTTAGAAAAACGTGATATAGGAAGAAAAATTACATGTGACTTTCTGTGTGTATTTATATTTTTTCATATATGATGATTGATTAATGACTATTATTAAGCGATAAAAAAATGGAACACGTGGGAGTTTGTGGAACATACGTTCATTCACAGCTCTATTGTGAAGGAAAGGTCATTGTCAGTTCAAACGAAATCTTTTTCTCCTGGCTTTATTGAGATATAATTGACATAAATGGTTGTATAAGGTTAAGGTCAAATGAAATCTTGTCTTTATTGTCAGTATTAAAAATGTGTAGTGTTGAACAGACTTAGTCCCTGTTCTGAAAATAGTAGAAATAGATGTAATTCTCCTTGCAGAAGTAAAAACAAGTATTTTTTAATTATGGCCACTAATAAATTTGGCATAAAATCTTGCACAAGAAATACATAAACATATATGATAATTATAACACAGGGCGAGGAGGTGGGAGGGGAAAGTGGATGGGGGTATGGAGGACCCATTCATCATATCTTACTTAGTTTATCTAATGTATTTTCCCCGGAAATAACGTGGGATTTGAAATGTAAAGAAATATAAAACTGCCTCTGATGAAACAAAATGACTTGAAGCATACACATATGTGTGCGTGCACACACACACGCACACACAGTGAATTGAACCCGCAATGAGTGTTAGAGGCATTCAGACATTAGTAAGTGGATGAAAATGTTGCCGTCTAGTGAATACGCCTATGAACTGAAAGATTTTTGGAAGCATCCTTCCAGAGTGACTTAAAATATGCAATGTGCTCCTTGAGGATAAAATTTAAAATAAAATGAAATCAGATGCATTTCTAGGTTTGAAACCAAAGTTTCTTACTACTTCAAATTTGAGCCCTTTGTGAAGATGGTTTCAAAGATAACAATCTAAGGTTTTTTTTTTTTTTAAATAGAGTCCCTCCAGAGAACTGAAGCATAGCCAAATCCCTCAACATACAAAAGAGTAATCACTTAAAAGAGAAAAGCAAGTCATTCTGTTTCACTTAGTTATTTTCTCTTCCAAATATGGAATATAGGAATCTAGAAAGTAGGGTAAGAGTGAGTTAATAGTCATCATGTTTTATTTATCTTGGCTTTAAAAATACACATTTCTTACATTTCTGGTTGGTATAATTTCTATATTTACCCAACCAACCTTATAGCTTTTCCAACTTTTCAATTTAACGTGAAAATCTTAGTCCATGTTCCTCAGGTTTTCCTTCTTTGTTCCCAGACATTGTTCATCATTTTTTCCCTAACAGTCTGTTTACCCAGAGCATGCTGGCAAGATACTTTGTTTCTGAAACAAAATTTAAACATATTAACACCCAATCAATGATGTGTATAATGTGTGTGGGTAAATGCAATTACGTAATCCATTTCTGTTATCCACAGCCACATACAGGATGCCAGTTGTTTGTTGGTTCGTAAGTGGTTATGTCTTTGATTAGATTATCTTCACTCACCATCCCTATGATGACATAGATGTCTTTTATTTTTCCTAAATTGTCTAGGATATTGGTTTGCATAGGGCTTCTCTGGGACAGGGTTTCTCAAATACTGAGGAACCTTCTCACAAATCTAGCTCTTATGGCTGCATTCAAATAAGGCTGAAGTCAATGCGTTAAGGTAAGCAGTACTGTCTGCAGTGACAAGTGACCCACAGATCTCCGTGACATATGCCAGGATGGTTGATATGGTGTGAGAGAAGGCTTTGCTGCATTCGGCTGTTCAGAGGCCCAGGTTCTATAAATTTTATGGCTCTACTCTCCCCTGAGGAATTTGACCGGATCATCTATAACCAAGTGGTAGAAAAATGAAGAGAGAATGCACAGAGACCTGTACAGGGGGTTTGCGGGCCTGGCCCAGTAGTGAGACATCACTTCAACCCGTATTATGTGGGCCGGAATTCAGTCATATGACCTGGTGGCATTGCGGAGGAGACTGGAAGATCTATAACATATAGGTTAAATGGACAAGAAAATGAAGTTTGGTGAGTTTGCATCATCTCTGCCACCATTCAGATCGATCTGCTATATTTCATTGGCATCATAAAAGTCCCTGGTATGCCCCAAATATTCTCCTATGGCATCTGATTCCTTCTTTCAGCTCAAATCAAGGTCGAATGGCAACACTGATTTCTGTTAAGTGAGACCTTAAACTATTATCCATCATGTAAGCTCGCATGTGGAGGAAGGCTTTGAAAGCAGGTCTTGCTTGATGGTGGGTAGGAAAAATTCCCAGGGATATGGGGTGCCAGATGGGCATGAAATACTGTAAGATGAGTAAGATGGTTGACCAGTTATCCCTTATATACTTACAGTGACATAACTTCTGACCATCCAAGAAGTATAGTTTTAAAAGCTGCTGGACCCCATTCCTTCTCGTTGCCACCACCATTTTTCCCCGCTTCCTGTAGTCTTATTTGGATTCTCTAGGAAAGACTCAGAGATGGAGATTTGTATGCAAATAACTTATTGGGGAGTTTTCTCAATACCTTTGGGGGAAAGAAGTGGGATAGATGGAAGAGTCGAAATGGGTCAAGAAGCTTTAGAGCTGAGATGGATCCTCAAAGTTGTCCTGCCTTGAGGCAAAGGGGTCAGGCCTTTAAAGCCCTCTGCGTCTGACAGGCGTTGTTGGATGTGAGCTACACTCAGGAGGTATGAGCTAGCGTGCGGTGGCTCTCTTCCCCAGTAGGTAATGCCTAGGTAGGAACTCAGCTGCGAGTGATCACCATGCAACAGCTGGGAGTCTAGGCAGCACACTACAGCATCTACTAGTGAGAACTCTAAGAAGTAGACACAGATCCAACATTTTATTTCGGAGACGATGGTGACTCCTCGGCCTCCATCACTGCTTTTCTGTAACTCCCCACCTCCTTGAATACTGTACAAGAAGGAGCAGGAAGGAAGACCCCACAAATGTCTTTTCAAAGGCCATGGTTCTATTTGGCAAAATGCTTTTGCAAAGACCAGCTTTACTCAAGCTCTGCTTTTTACACCCCTCCCCACAGCCTGAGATGGCCTCCTCCATTTTCCTAGCTTATAAAAATGATCCTCATCCTTTCAAATGTTTTTCAGTTTTCACTTTTGTGAGACATCCTGTTACCTGCATTCTAAGGGAATTCACACTCACCAGAAACCCTTTATAGTAATTATTGTCTGAGTTATACATCTGCTACTCATAAAGTACTGTTTTACATTGCTAGTTGTCTTTTCCTGTGTGTATCTTCACTCAAAAATGGACATACTTGAGGGCACGGGTTATGTTTTATAATCTGTGACTCATCGTCAGTGTTGGTAGAATGCAAATCTGAAGTTATTTCATTAGTTTGGCAAATATTTATTGTGCTCCTATTATATTTGAGGCACTCTGTTGGATTCTGGGGAGACATAGGTAAGAGTTTTCACAGTCAGGAAGATGAACTTCATTGCAGTGTAAACAGTACCAATAGAAGTTTAAGGTGATATGGAAGGGTCTAAACTGTCTGATGGAAAGAGTTTGGTCAGGGGTGAGGGGAAAGTAAAAGAATGTGTCAGAGAGATCAATAACTATCAATACGATGGTATAAAGAACTCCGAAGGCCAGGTGCTTGCTTCAAAGGATGGTTATTAGGGCAGAAGGTTGGGAAGCGGGAGCAGAAAGAGTCTAGGACTTGATGGAAGTAGGCCTAGATTTATGGAACTATGGCTTTAGCTTGGGGTTTTTCATCTTCAGTGCTACGGACATTTGGGGCTTTACATCTTTTTGTTGGGGGCAAAGGTTGTTCTGTGCTTTGTAGATGTTTAGCAGTATCTTCTACACACAAGATGCTACTAGTTCTTCCCAGATCTGACAACCAGTAAATCTCTCGATATTGCCAAATGTCTGCTGGGGGTCCAAACCATTCTCAGTTGAAAACAACTTGACCAGAAACTTTAGCCATAGATAACACTCGTCATGGTAGCAGCCTCTCTATGAGCAACGGACATTTCCTTTGTGAAGTAGAAAAATTAGGAGTGTGTTTATTGCAGATGGAGGTCCAGATGCTGACACTTGCTTTTGGTGATAATGCACTTGTATTATCTACATTCTCGATCTGTCCACCTCACAAAATATCTCTGCAGTTGAGATCTGGTATATGGACCCTATTTTCCTCATGTTAATAGCTCAGCTTTTTCAAATGTTTCTTATGGAATCCATGGTCATGGAATAAAAAGATTGTAGTTAATAATCATTTGTTTATTATTTTTTGGAAACTTTGACCAGCAGGGAAGTATGAGGATTTTTAGAAATCACAAGGGTACAGTGAAAGTTGCCAATAAAACTGTAAAATAATACAGATGTTGTTATGAAGCAGAAACATGTTATGTTTTAAATAAATCAGTATCCTTAACTATTAGCAAGAGAACTTGAGTTTTTAAAAAAGAACAATGGTATTATAATTTTATTATCTTTTTCCTACACATCTGGAATTTTGAAAACTTTCTGAAAAAAAAATCCCATTAGATTATTTAAGTCACTCTTGAGTTTAATTGTAGTTTTGAGAATATATGGAAAAGTTCTTTCTGCCTCAAATCTTTTATCCTTTTATAGAATCTTCTTAATTTTTGAAAGAATTTATCTGTGAGTTATTGCCTAATATATGTTGGTGAAATTCAGACATAGTCTATAAATTTTGTTTTAAAAATCACACATTACTTTTCTGACATAACTATAAAATTTGAAAAATAGAGACAAGTATAAAAAAGAAAATACATGTAATTTATAATAGTTCGACATAAAATTTTTTCACCTTTTTTCTTTGCTTATATTTTAGTGGCTCTCCAACTTCAATGTAGATAAGAACCATAGGGAGAACTTGTTTAAACAGTGTGTTCTACCTGCACAGCAAAACGAGGGTACAGTATGGGGCCTGGGAAACAGCATTTTAACAGATATTCCAGATGATTCCGATTCAGATGGTCTATAGAAAGCACTTGGAAAAACTGATATACATTCTTATGTCTCCATTATGTCAGTACCCTACACTGACTGGGTAGGGGAGAGAAGAAACTATGAATTTATGCCTTTGTTTATTTTAAAAAGAACCCCGTGCCTTGTCAAAATCAATTCTCTCTACAACAATTACCTTCTGTCTAAGACACAACATTCATTCTAGTCTTTCAGTAGCCTTTTGGGCTATTTTCCATGGACTGAGAAGCATTCAGTGGTTTTATTTGCCTTGTGTTATTTGGAACAAATATGTGGATAATCCATTTAAGGATTAATAATCTCCTCTGAACTCCCAGAATACTTGACCTGTATTTCTCCTGAGATGTATGTGTTAAGTCCAGGCAGGAGGTAATGGAGGGATGTAACACACAGTATCAGTGTGGAAGGAGAGGAATAGCACAGACCTGGATGTTTTGGGGGGAAAAATCTGTAGTAATTAGCACCCGTAAGGCACGAGGGTGAATGAGAAGGGGATGTTCTACGTGGCCTCAACTTTATGAGCCTGGGCAGCTTGAGAGGAAAGCATCAAAGAGGAACTGTGTTGGGAAACTTGGGGGTGTGGGACAGGGAATGAAAGAAGGGAAGCATGATGCAGTGTCAGGAGTTAGTGGATCATCCGTTAGAGATGTATACAAATAGTTTAGAAATTTTGAAGCATGCTCAAGAAGTTGATCATGGTTTGACATAGAAAAGTAAGAGCCAAAGGAGTGAATGGACTAATTAAAAGAGAGTAGATGTTAAAAGAGCACCCCAAACTAAGCCATGAAGTAAGCCTTCATTTAGAAGCCTAGGGAGAGAAAAACACAGAACAACATGGATAAGAAATAGACAGAGAGGAAGTAGGAACACCAGAAGAAAACAATCTGGAATCAAGGGAACATGTTAGGAAGGTGTGTCCAGCAGGGGCAGATCCAGCAGAATCCAAAGAAGGGAAAGACTGAAATAAAGTTGTTGAGCTTGGTGGCCAGGATTTCTTGGGTGACCTCTGATAAAAGTTCAGTTACTTAAGTGGACTTACATGAAGTGAAAAGCCAGGAGCTTAAGAGAGAACTTAAAACTTAAAATCACAACAAGGACTTCATTCTTCCAAGTCAAGGCATGATTGGGTTCCTTGTGTTCATTGTGGATTTCTGTCTGCAGGATAAGTATTCGCCTGAGGTCTTCCCTGCTGACCCTTTTAGTGTAATGCGTTTAGCATTCCCGGTGGTCTCCATGACCCTCATTTGAAGCTCTCTGAATTAGGTGGGGCTCTTAAGTGGAGTTAATTGGTTCAACTGGCAGTTCACACCAAGGCAGCTGGTCATCTCCGGACTGACCTCTTGATGGGGTACACCAGGAAATGAGAGGAGGGTTGAACTAGTCTTCTATAACCCTTCCATTTGATGTCCACAGTAAAGTCACTCTCCCTTTTGTTCACCTAATACTACCTCAAATATTAAAACCACCCGATTCGACTCATCAGATCCCTGAAACAAAGAATAAAATGATGTAATTCAGACATTTGGCGAAGGCATCTTGTGGGGTGGATGTGTACCTGCTTGCATTCCTTTCTAAGGTTCAAAGCACATTTTTAAGAAACCAGTTAATTTTCTTCAGTGAATCCTATTTCATTGTCAGCTTCTCCACTGGGAATCATTTCTAGCATGGCAATAGGACCAGGAAAATCCTAAGCTAAATCATTTGGAAGTTGCAGAGTTGAATTTGAGCCCTGCTTGCTCTTACTTCATTGCCAATATTTCCATCATACCATGCTACCTTGACAAGTCATCTTTCTCTTCAAATTTTGCTTTCAATGGAAAGTTGGCATGTTTTTTTCTGCTGCCTCCTATGGTACATAAATACAATTAAAAAGTAAAACCAAGAAAACACATTATCAAATTGATTATGTATGACCCAAATGCTTAGGAATGAAAAATTTACCCTTATACCCATTCATATTGCATGTGCAGCTAACAACGCGTCCTACTTCCCTAATGTGCTTCTTCATGAGCTAAAAAAAAGGACCATAATGAACTTATTTTCTACAACACATCCCTAATGTTTATAAATGTTTTATATAAAGTCAATTCATGGAGTTAAAATCCTACCACCAGATTATGAAACCTGACAGATCCCATCGTTTTAAGGAAAATGTTGAAAATGTCTAATTCAAAGTCATAAATTATTTATATGTAAGTTAATCATTTTAAAGTCTCAGTTTTGGCTTGTTCTCATTTTTAGAGAAAGAACAGGTTGTTTTAGGTCAGATAGCAAGTTGTAAGTATAGTCGTATGAGGTAGCAACTAATTTCCAGATATTGGGATGTGGAATTCCCCACAATGCGTGCAGGGGGAGCTGTGCATCTTACTTCTGGATTTGAACACTGGGGCATGGGCTAGTGTAAAGTTGAGAACACCAGGTCTAGGAAAAATGTGAGTTTGGTTTTGGATGCTGGATGTGTCCAAGGTAATATGATCTGGCTGCTGGGTCAGAGGGGTAGTCACTGGAAGGACAGAGTTTGTGGTAGATGATGAGTCACTCAGAGAAAGACCTCAGGCAGTGGCTGTGAGTCCATGGGAAATGGCAAACCATCACTCAAGGGACACAGTTGACAAGAGTTGAAAATAGGTGGGAATTTCAGGAGAATTCCATGCTGTCCCAGTGGAGAACGCAGAGAGGGACTATCGCTGCAATGGGAATCATGGGAATTATGATGACCAAAGTTTGGGTAGCTCTGTCTCCTCCTGGTGGTAGGACTTGGTGTTCCGTGGCCACGTTGTCTCAGAAACTCCGTGGCATTGAACTTACAATGATAATCTCAGCTACAAAGGGCCGAGAAAGAGAGAAGCAGACAACTTTCAGTTGATTCGTTTTTGATCCTATAGTTCCATGACCATAAATACTTTATGTGTTTGTGATTAAGTTTAACAAAAGTCAACGAAACATAGCAGATATGAGCACAGACTCTGGAGCTGGATTACTGGGTTCAGCTGTGGGTTCTTAGACAAGTTACTTGACCTCTCTGTGGTTCGGTTTCTTGATCTGTAAGTTGGGGATAATAGTCCTCACATCATTAGTTTGTTATGAGATTTAAATGAGTTATTATTCGTAAAGCATTTAGAGCCACGGCTGGCATAGAGTAAGAGTTCTCTAACTATTATGTTGTCAAAACTAAAGAGGGGACTACTGTAATCGTGATAGAAAACCAAACAACAGAGCCTCTGCAAAGATGTAGCCACATCTAGCTGTCAAGAGAGTCGTGTTGCACTTTAGCAATGACATGGCTTGTTCTTATTTAACACAAAAACCAAAAGAAAATGTGATCTGGCCTTCTATAAATGAGTTCAGTATATCAGTAATGCTCAGATAATTTATTTGAAAAGAAAACAGAAAAAATTCCTACTCCTGTCACTGTGTTTATAGACTGCCCTTCTTTAGGCAAAGAAGCTGTCCCGATGTATCTACATGTAAAAGATCATGTGCTAGCAGAAATGGCTTTATACAGAGCCATTCATTTTTTTAATCTGGTTGCTCTTGTTAGCAGCATCATTTATTGTCAAGGACCTATTGCATGACCTTGAAGCAAAGCAGATTTAATTGATGTAGCAAAGGATTCGTTAGCACTTGTATCTCAACCATGAAACCAGATGAGCAGGGTAACCTGAGAAATTAACCGGAAGGTTTTTATTTTGCCTGTAGGCTCACACACACACACACACACACACACACACACACACACACAAGGAATATTTTTTTCTTCCTCTTCTTTTTAATGTAGGAAGCCAGGTATGACAGAGTGTGTTTTCTAAAAAATGCCACAGCAATATGTACAGCCCCACATGTTCCTTTAGAACCAAGACATATCAAGAGGTAGAATCTACTTCTCCTCCTTTGAACTTGAGCAGAACCTTGGGACTGGCTCACCAAGTAGAATGCAGTGGAAGTGACACTGGATGACTTCCCAGGCCAGATCCTAAATAGTGTTATGATTGTACCTGGGTCTCTCTTTGGGATGGATACTCACCCTTGATATCCGGCCGCCATGTTGTGAGGAAGCTTCAGCCACATGAGGAGACCATTTGTTTATTCTTAACACTAGCCGAGGGCCCCTACTGGAAACCAGCATTAGCCGCCAGACATACTAGCCTCCAGAAGAGTTCATATCCTAGCCCTCAGCCTTTGAGTAGCCCCAAATTACAGGATTTTGAGCAAAATAAGAGTTGCCATTGCTTAAGGTGCTAAGTCTGGGGATGATTTGTTAATCAGGATGAGAGAACTGTAACCCGAGGGCTTCCGGTTCTGGAGCTGTGTATAGTTTTTTTTTGCTTCAGGGGATGGTTAAGAGGCCTTTGCTTTTGAAAGTCAGCGAGTACAAGATCAGGGCTCAAAAAGTTCGAGAAGGGAGGCAGCAGTGTGGCCCTTAAGGAGTAAAATTCCCAAGTCTAAGAATAAGAACGGGGAGTTCTGAGAGCCTTGGAGATGGTGTTTTACCCCCAAGTAGGCTTTGAAGAAAGGCAGGACCTCTGATAGGCTGGCAGTGTGGGGGCCTGTGGACCAAATACTAAGCTCAGTGATCTTGGGAGTGATGATGAAGGCTGCCACGATCCCTTACAGAGTGTGCATGTGCGCGTATGTGTGTTGTGGTGGTGGTGGGGGGATTGTGTCAAAAAAGCCCACTGCCTTCAGAGGGACCAAAACAGCCAGAACAAAGAAAGGTGGTAGTTACAACCACGTGCTGGAAGACGTCCTTGGAGTCCTTAGCCCCTAAGGCCCTTGTCTGGTCCTGGAAAGGAGAAGGGACTCTCACAATTTATTTTGATGAAGGCTTTATATACAGATACATGAAAATCGTTAGCTATTTGTTATAATATCATTTATCAACAGATTAATTTGCTGGTTAATTTTTTTTTACTGATTTGAAATGTTATATCATCATATACCAAATATCTTAATATATTTGATTTTTCTGTGTTTTGTTCCATTAATCTGTCTGTTTATACCACCAAAATGATTCCATTTTAGTAATTATATATTTATAATTATTTTAATATCTTGAGGAGAAATGTCTCATCAGTATTTTTATCCAGTACTTTCTTGGCTTTCTCACAAGTGTATTGCTCCAGGCAGGCTCTCAAATCATTTGGTCAGATCACACCCCCCACACACCAAAATTCACTGGGGCTTTGATTGTGATTGTCTTACATATAAATAGTTAAGAATGGCAGATTGAATACACAAGCACTTTAACTCCTTTTCCACCCAAAGTCCTTCTAAATGAGAGTAAAGAAATGTGTAAAGAAGATATAAATAGACAAGGATAAAAAATGAGATAGGAGACAACAGTGACAAAATTTTGGAAGTCGATAGGCAGATGGATGGGAATTAAACGACTTAACAGACACACAAGACAGCTGAATCCTAAACTGGAAGTTGGGAAAGGGGAGAAATAACCTAATGTACATTGCAGAATCCTCTAAAGGAGCAGGATTTGGCAGGTAGAAGAATCGGTTGAAAGTCCGTTGAAGAATTTACTCCCTCATATCTCCATTCCAAATTTAGGCAGCTGAGCAAACACCCCTCCCCCATTCTGGAAGGAGACTTAAGGTTTATTCTGTAAAGAGGATAAGCAGATGATCTTTGAACTAGACAATACTGGGTGCAGCTGAAAGGGAGACCAAGTAGGAAACATGGGAATTAAGGTAAACCTTATAAATGGGAGTTGACATCTCTAGTCTTCTTCCCTCACATGGCTCCAGAATTTTAGAATTCAGGCATGTACATTCTACGTAAGAGGTCAGAAGTATCTTCTCTGGAAACCTAACTTCTAAGAGAAATGAGCACAAGAAACTCAAATCAGAGGTTTTCCAACTATCACCCTAGAGATTAAAGCATTGTTGACAAACACCCTCCCAAGAGCTCCCCATCATCTTTTTAGTGCCCTACTATTAAATATGACCAGATGGCCAATGATTGCCAGACATTTATTTAAAAAGAATGGCAGATTTGACTTTGGGTGGTTGAACACCCAATGCGGTGTACAGATGATGTATTATAGAATTGTACACTTGAAACCTATATAATTTTATTAACCAATATTACCGCAATAAATAAAATTATAGAAAAAGAAAAACTAAGTTGAAGTACCAATATAAATGGGAAGAAAAATTATAATAACTTATCAATGTCTTCAGAGAAAATATAAATTTATGAAGCAAAAGTAGATACTTTAAAAAAAATAGTGAACAGAAAACTTTAGAAATAAAAAATAGGATACCACAAACTGTTGGAAGATAAAATCAAGGGAATCCCCCAGAAAGTAGAATAGAAAATTAAAAAATAGATTAAAAAAAAAGAGACCCATCTAGAATGTTCTAGAATAATTATAGTTCTATGGATACAGGACAGAGAGAGCAGAGGGAAGGAAATCATAAAATAACTCAAAAAAAAATTTCCCAGAATTAAAGAACATAAATGTCCTGATTAAAAGGGATTAGTAAGTGTCCAGAACAGTGGATAAAGTAGACCAACTCCAAGGCATTTCAGAAAGTTGGGGGCAGAAAATAGATTCTACAGAATCTCAGGGAGAAAGAAAAAAGTACAAAGTATCAAATGTTAGATGACATCAGACTTATCGATAACAACAGTAGAAGCTAGAAAGCAGTGAATCAACAACACATTCAAAACTCTGAGGAAAAACAACTTCAAACTGAGAATTCCCTGTCTGGTGCCAGAAAACAAAACTTACTTCTTAGGCAGCTCTTTTCAGGATGCTGTTTGAGATACACTCCTACAAAATTATGAAGTTAATCAAGAAAGAAGAAGACATGGGGCCAGGAAACAGACTCCAGCCCAAGAGAAAGGCTGAGGGAATCCCCATAACGGCAATGAAGGGCAATTCCTGGGTGGCTTCTGGTTACAGATAGGCACCACAGAAGGACATTTTGCTCAGTGACAGACCACATATATGATGGTGGTCCCATAAGATTATAATGGAGCTGAAAAATTCCTATCACCTAGTGACGTAGCCATTGTAGTGTCACAGCATAGTGCATTGCTCACGTGTTTGTGCTGATGCTGGTGTAAACAAACGCACTGCATTGTCAGTCATATAAAAGTATAGCACGTAGGGTTATGTCCAGTACATAATACGTGATAGTGATAATAAATGACTGTCACTGGTTTATGTATTTACTATACTATAAGTTTCATTGTTATGTTAGAGTGTACTTTTCCTACGTATAAAAAGAGTTGGCTGTAAACAGTATGCCGTGCTATCCTTGCAGCAGCCTTTATATCTTGTGTTCACCGCATCTCTTGATCACATCATTTTTCCCTCGTACTTGATTTAATCCTGTGTTTTGTACAGTAACATGCCGTACAGGCTTGTAGCCTAGGAGCAATAGGCTGGACCACGTAGCCTAGGTGTGTGGTAGGCTACACCATCTAGGTTGGCGTAAGTGCATTCTATGATGTTTACACAATGATGAAATCACCCGAGGATGCATTTCTCAGAATGTATCCCTATCAGTAAGCAGCACGTGACTGTATTAGATATAGTGGTAGGCAGAATCGTATGATGGCCCCCAACATTTCCAGCCCCTAACACACATGCCCTGAATATCCCCTCCCCTGAGTCGGGGCAGGGCCTGTGAACGTGATGGGATATCCCTCCCATGATTAAGTTATGTTATAAAATGAAGGTTAGGAGATTTTGCAGTTGTAATAATGTCCCTAACCAGTTGATTTTAAGTTACTCAAAAGGGAGATTATTCGTGGTGGGCCTGACCCAATCAGGTGAGTCCTTTGAAAGCACATCTAGAGATCACAGAAGAAAGACGTCAGGGAGATGTGAAGCAGCAGAGATTCTCTCCTGTTGGCCTTAAAGAAGCAGACAGCCATTTTGTGGAGCGGATCACGTGGCAGAGATTGGTGTGTGGTCTATAGGAACTGTGGGCCTTAGTTCTATAACCACAAGGAACCGAATCCTGCCAAGAGCCACATGCCTCAGATGAGAACGCAGCCCTGGCCATCATCTTGACTTCAGCCCAGTGAGACTCTGAATAGAGAACCAGTTATCCTCTGCCTGGGCCATGACCCAGAGAAACAGCGAGATAATAGATGTGCGTGGATTTCAGCCACTCAGTTTGTATCAGTAGACAACTGATGCAGGTGTAGATGGCCACCAGTCCACAGTGGAGCAGCTCAGGAGACTGGAGGGATTTATCCCGAGGCGTAAAACTGTCCTAATGTCTTGAAAGATACGCACGACTTGAGGATGATTGGGCAATGTACTAGTAATAAGTCCGCATGAAATTAAGGACTCAAACACAAGACCATTGGGCAGTTTAAGAAAAACAAAACATTGCATGGGAAAATAGTCATAGTGTGTAACATGATTCAGTTATAAATAGGATTTACAGAGTCATGATAATGTAAAAACCAAATGACAGTCTAAGCAAAATTCCGTGATAAATACTGTAGAGTGAGGAAAGTTTACCTCCATCTTCTTTACGTTTTTTGGCTGCGACTGAAAATTAGACTGACAAAGATTAACAGGAGAAAAGCGTAGGAATTTCTTTAATATAAGTTTTACATGACATGGGAGTCTTCGCAAGGAAATGAAGACCCAGAGCAACAGTTGAATCTGTGTTTCTGTGCTAGGTTCGATGAAGGGTGGAAAGTTGTGGAAAGATATGGTGGGACAAAGGGTATGAAGTGAATGTAGTAAACGGAGGGAAACTCAACGAGGTCTGTGCGTTCAGAGGCCGCTCTGTGTCCCTTTGTCTTTGGAGGTAAAGATGCTCCCTTCCTCCTGGTACAGGGAGGGTACCTGTCCCATGAGGCTTTTATGACCTGCACTTGCCATTTCTCTAATTCCTTCAGCTGGAAATATTCCGTATGACAAGGTGTCATATTTTGGGGTACCATGTCCTGAACCCTTTTAGTTCATTGGAGGATTAGAGATGAGAGGCATATGTGGGGGTGGTGGGGGTGAGGAGGAGCGAGAACAAAATCTTCCTCCTCAACAATTGAAGTAATAATGACTAGGACAGAAAAACAACCCGAAGTAGCGACATACGCCTGTCATAGTGATTATGAGCAGGGAAAAAGGACCAAGTTAGAGAGGCAGGTAACTTTAATTAATGGATTAGGGACCTTGGTAAAAAATGCGTGCTTAAGGACTTGACTCTTTAGAATGTGTAAATGTATAGACTGGACAAAAGAGAAAGTGAATAAAGCGAGGAATTGAAAGTTCAACAGATTAATTGAATGATACTTCTGATTAGTTCTTGAGATGACATTTCCATTTAATTTCATTTAAAAATCCCTCCCTGTTATGGGAAAGATTATAAACAGTAAAATTCAATTAGCTTGTTCCACATGTGAACAAATGCCACAGAAGAAAAGAATGTCCTTTTCTCGTCAACTATAATTGAAAAAAAAAAAAAAAGAATATCCTTTACCCAATCACATACATTTCCCTTGAAAAATGTCCTTCAGGGAACTAACGTGACCAAATAAGAGCTGCCACTTTTCAATTTTCAGCACATCATAGAGCGAGGGGGTTATTCTGTGTACCCTTTTGTTCCTGAGAGTAATTAAAATATTCATGATATATTAACACTCTCTGGTGAAAGATCAAACATTTCAGTGTTTGTTTCTTCAACAGTCAACTTGTTTGGAATAGCAGAAATCTAAATTTTTTTTTTCTCACACTTTCCACTTGCCAGAAGCTAAGATTCAGCTAGATCACAAAGGAGATGTGGTGCTTTCCATATTTTCTACTGACGCGAGTATTCACTAGCAATCCCCCAGAATTAGGTGGGCACTAGCAGTGTGCACCTCTTGCCATGACACAGACTTTTTGTGCAAGTTCCTAAACCTTGTCAAGCAGCTATTTCCATGTCCATAGAAAGGAGAAAGTCATAGCAATTCTAATATAAGATTTTCAAGTGGCTTAAACGTGATAAGTAGGCTGCGCTTAGCACAATGACTAGCACAAAGTGAGAAATCAACAAGTGTTAGCCATTGTTTTTTTAATCAGGAAAACAGAATTGACATTAATAATAAGCATTTATATATTGTCTTTAATAAATTTATGAAATTCTAATTTTAACCCAATAGGAGCTTTTCGTTTCTGTATATGGGATTTTTTCACCCACTCCAGGAGATAAATGGTAAATTGATCCATTTCTACCCTCTTTCTGAAACAAATTAAACTTATAAGGCATGGCAATTTGTATACTCTTTTTCCATCCATCTGAATCTGTGCAATTCCAATCTTAGTATTTGTGCTGCCGAAGCGAACACAAATCTGTGCGATTCCAAACAGCGTTTGATGCTAAGGGTAGGTACATCCATGAAAAATATGTCTTTTCAGACTTAGAATTTAATAACATGTTTCATTTAAAATTCTCAATCTCTTTAGGAAGTTGGTAGGGAAATTGATTTTAGGTAGCTACTGATTCCTAATTCTCAGCAGAAACAAAAGAATTGATCTGACCTTATCTAGAAAACCACATTATTATATGTGGTTATTATTTGCATATGTGGAGTAAGAAGAAGCACTAAAGATTTATCCTTGTGAAAACTTGATTCTTTAATCATTATGGATTTGATTAGGAAAAAAGAGAGAATGATAGTTTCTCATTTCAGACTTTTTCAGTTACTTTTCACCCATTTATTTCTTGCTCAAAAACAATTTTTAAAGTACAAATATCTGTGCTTTCATATTTCTAAATGATAAATTATTAAAAGTTCACTTTAGCCAAATGGTCATCATTTCTCAGGGAAAATACTCAGTACAAATGTAAATAATAAAAGCCTATGAAGACATTAATCTTTTCTTTTGATTTCTTTTTTGTTCCATTGCAATACCATAAGGACTTCAGAATTAAGAACTTTTGGGCTAGGGACAGCTAGATTGAAGATTTCTCTAGAATGTTTTCTTCCTTTAATAAGCCCATGGAAACTAAATGCAAATACTGTTACCATAATATCTATGTGCAAAGTCCAAATTTTAGCAGTTGTCAGGAAATTCCAAAGGCTCTACAGCCCAATTACGTGGGTGTTGTGGCCTGAATGTAATTTTTCTATTCCTCTTTCCCTTGTAAATTTATACCTTCAATGCAGTTCTGTTCATGTGGTAAAAACTGTGTCATAATTTGCCCAGGGTATGTAATGTGGCCAAGATCTCATTGCTCTTAAGAGCTTTAACTAGACATTTTCTGACTTTTGACTGTTCACCCTTTAAACAGTTTTGCATTAATGTGTACCATACAGAATATCAGCTTGAGAGAAGAGGAAAAAACTGAGACTAAGGATATTTATAAACACATGGCATCCACAGAAAACAGTTCGATAAGACCAGGTTTGCTGTTTGAATAACTACACTTTTTCAGTCAGTCAGCTTGTCTAAGCATGACGAGAGGAAGAGAAAGATAAAAATTTATGTTGGTTTTTTTTTTTTAATAAAAGCTGTGTTAAGCTTACTTCATTTATCTTTCAGTTACAAAATGGAAACTTCGCCTTTGTTCCTTGACAGTTCTAATTTTTCAAGAAAATGTGCACAGATTTGAACAGCTTCTACTTCTTCTGAGTGGTCTACATGAAACACTAAGTCATTAGAACTTGGCAAAAATTTCAACAAGATAAAAAGTTTAATTTGGAGACTCAAACCCTTAAATGATAGGAATCCAGAGAGGGATTGGGAATCAAGAGAGATCAGAGATCTCCACCATCCACAGTTAAAACAACTTCTAATGTGGTGCAAACTGAAATCGATGTTAACATATTTAGTTAATATCAGTGGATTTAAGGAACCCACTTTCTGAACAACTGTAGGAAACAATTATCCAATAGAATGCTTTCCCCCCTTATTTCTTAACTGAATTCTTTACCCACCTGCTCACCTCTATCCTTCTCTCCTATGTTCCTTCCCTTCCCTCCTCTTTTTCATCGTCCAAGTGGGACAGAGCCAGCTAGAGGTGGCGGTCCCAGCTGCATGTCCATTCTACCCTCTTCCTTTCCTTGCATAAGTCATCCTACTTCAGAACTCCAACTTTGCGGATTCACATTCTTTGGGGACTTGGGCCTCCCTTTGCCTCTGCCACGTGGTCATCCAGAGAGATTATATGCTGCTCTCTGATGGGGCAGCTTCCAAAAAGAGGGGCCATCATCATCTTGGTTCACAGATCCGATCACCTCATCAGTCATCAAGCAATTATTTATTGCATACCACCATGTATTTGGCAAGTGGACTGCAGTTCGTGTGAGGGATGGTATTTTTCCAATTTACTCTGGCTTATACTGCAACTTCTCCGTGTGCTAGTCGGCCTGGTTAGCAGGCTCCCGCCTACTTTGGTCATCTGGGACTCCCACTTTTGTTTCTCTAGACTTAGGAGACTGTCAGAAGTTCTGTTCAACTTCTCAGCCTGTCGGTCCCTTCTTTTGGACTGGACGGATGTCCCTAAGGGAAAAGGAACACTCAAATGGCAGGCTTACCTATTTGCTGTTCTATTTCAAGTTCCTTGAGCTTGAATTTGTTGACTCCCTTGTTGTCTGTTTAATACCTTAAATCAGCTGTTTTTAATATATTTTCCAGTTTTCCTTAGGGGGACGGGGTAGTCCCAATGATTTAGTCTGCCATTGTTGGAACTCTACACCTTTTAAGATTCATTTCCACATCCTTTCTTTGTGAGGTTATATCTCTGAAACCCTTTCATTCGAGGCAGAATTCATCATGTCATCCTCTGCGCCAGCAAACTTGTGGGCACATACCTGATTAGGGAGCATTTCCACTTTGTAATAACCCATTTAAGCATGTTTCTCCCAGTGGACAGTTCATGTGTAAAGGGCACCAGTTATAGCTAATACATATTTATGTTCACAGTACCTAACATTGATGCATATAGTAGATGCTCAATAAATGTCAATGGAATAGTTGGCACTTATGTAAATTTCACGTGCTTATAAATTCAGTGTCTCAAATAAAAGTCATTTCACAACTATCCTCTCACCACAAGAATGAAAAGGAAAGAAGGAAAACAAAAGAAAGGGCAAAATGTATGTGTCTCAGAGGATGCTTAAGATAGGGAAATTTCAAAAAACAAGTGTCTTCTTTGGTTTTGTCAAAGGAAGGATAGGTAAATAGGAAAAAAAAAAAGTATAGTAACCACCGAGGTTAAGAAAGGAAACAGGAGGAAAAAAAATTCTTGTACTCAGATTTGGGGGATGATTTTCCAAGATGCTAGCCTATGTGCATTGTTCAACCTCTTCAAGTGTGCCTTTGTCCCCCAAAGGAGAGTCACATGCTACCCAAACGTCTGCCTCTAACATAATACATTTGTCCTTTATCTGGTAGAATGTGAGTTCAAAAGGCGTTAGGACAGTTCTCAATATTTATCTCAATATTTAGGTTTCCTGAGTGGATATTTGATCAATGAATTTTGTGGAAATATTTAATAAGAAGACAGAAAAAAAAAACCAGAAGGGCACTTTTGGCATAAGGTGTGGATGGGAAAGAATCAAGCAAATATTAATGTCTCCTCCCAGTGGGCATTCTTTTATAAGAAAAATTGCCTTGTTTACAATAGATTAATTACTGCACATGGCATAAGCAGATGGAATTTGTGTGGAATTTTTAATCAAGTGGTATGAAGAAGTTTACACCACAAAAAGTTGCCATGAAAAACCATTGCCAGATGTGATATTTTATTTCTTTACCTATTAGATTGCTAATGTAGTAGAAAAATACGAATAAAAGTAAAAGAATGAGAATTTGTCTTTAACCTAGAAATTTTAAAGTATCAGAGGATTAATGCCAATTGTGCTGTTCTCTATTATAAAATATGTAAAGACTACAGGTATTTTACACCCATTTTACCATTTCTTTTTTGTCCTCTTCTTCTTTCTCTGTACCTTCACTTATAAAGTCAAGGAAAATTAAATGTGGACAGTTTCCCTCTGTCGTTTAAGGATGTCCCATTCTCAGAAGAATAGCACTGCACCTTAATAATGTTTTTAAATTGAAAATTTCCAGTCAAAATAAAATAAAACAAAACCTGTCATTCATATGGGGTCAGTAAGGCATGGAAACCGTGGTGTGCCAGTCTCTGAAATTGCTCTTAAAATAATGAGGGCAGCAGGCTTCACCATCATCCATTCATTCAGCAAACTTCTAGTTGAGAAGGAGCAAGACAAGGAAGCCTGTAAGCCATTATGAACCTTAACGCACTAATCTAGTATTCTCACCAATGAGCCTGAGAGGTAGGTGAGACTACCTTCTTAGAACCAAAGAAGCGAGGCCTCTGAGAAATGTAATATCTCATCCAAAGCAAAGAAGTGAAAGAAGAGAACCACAACGCAAAGTCCCGAACACAAAATTCCAGAATCTCTGCTCTCTCCACTTAACCACACTGGGTTTGGTCCTGAGGCAGGGCACGGATGGATCATAGTCCTGACGTGTGATGATCCCCTCCAATGTAATGCAAAATAAAATAATGCCAACCCCTTACATAAGTGTGAAAACATCGCATGATGCGTTACATTTTTTTCCCAAGGTAACTATTATGTTTAGCTATTATATGGAAATATTAGTAACCAAATATTTTCGAAGAGCCCTTCTTCCTTCTCCCTTTCTCTTGCTTCTGCTCTGGCGTTGTGATAAGCACATGCTTTGTTTCTCATTTGTGTAAGCTGGTACTAGTCAGGGTAGGAAAACTTTTTTCTCTGTGGAGCAAATGTTCTCAAATAAGGTTCATGGGCAACTGAGTGGCCAATAGATGAACTAAAGATGGCGACGAGAGCCATGGAGTAGTGTGCAAAATGTTGTGTATGCAGGCAGTTTTCTGGGGTGAAGCTTAGAGCTGTGTCGTCATCCACAACAATACAACCATGGCTATAAAAAGTTGGGAATGCTAGGAATTCCTGAATGCAGGAGAGGAGACTGAAGAATAAAGAGAAAGTTATTCAGATTGCTTTTATAAGAGAAATGCTAGACATTTCACTCATCTATTTTTAAAGAATAAGGGTTACAAATTCTATTCAACAGCTACCAAAAGTTAAGATAGCTTTCGCTAAATTATACTTACTCAACTTTTCCTCTGTACCCAGCAGTGTTCTAAGCATTTTACTTATATAATCCTCACAAAAACCCAATGAAATTATTAATATTTCCATGTCATTTAAGGTACAAGATATTTTATATAAGTATGCCACAGTTCTATATTACTACAGTACGTAATGGAGAAAGACAGAAGAAGGGAAGGGAAAGAAAGAGAAATACGAAGGAAAATAGAGCAAAGAATGGATGACAGATGAAAGGGTGAGGAAGAGAAATCCAATACCAAAGTGTTGTCGGAACAAGAAGTTGTAACTATGCATACACTCGTGGGACCAGAGCTGTAAAAACAGAATTCTGCTATTTGCCAAAGCCACATGCATTAAGAGATTAATCATTTTAGAAGAAAAAAAATAATATATAAACAATTAGATTAAAAACATGTATAAACACTGTCAAAATTTATTAGGAGAAGTGTTTGAATTTCAACCTAATATTTGGAAGTACAGACATTTTTAAAATGGTCTCTTTTCTTCATTTGATGGGGAAAAATCCTTATTCACACACTGTGGAAGCAGACTGAGAAAATAGTCGTTTCATTGAATAAACATGCATTTTCCACCTGGTGTTTTGGACAGTAATTAATGGTCCTTCATAGTTCATCCTGAAAATTGGTGAAATTAAGCCAAGAACTATGTAGAGACCACAGATGAACGCTAGTCCATCCTTCCTTGCTTGCCAAGTCTACCATGAAATTAAACCTGGACTGTCATAATTGGAAGGAAAGTTATCTGTATTATAGTGAAATGCTTTCAATATGTTTCACGTGGCCCTGTATACCAACTGCGATGATAGACACACCATCGTAGAATTTTAAACTGGATCTTTGCTGCTCTTTAACCAAAAAACTCAGGAATGCAGTAAGTGCATTTAGTGCAGAGAAGTTCGCATGATTTTCCTGTCAAATTAAAAAAGGTTTGTTCTGCAGGAGGAAGTGGATGATTTAGGCTCAGTGTCAAGTTTCTCATTTTCCTTTTTACTTTTTTATCTTTGAAAATGTGGGGAGCAGAGTGGACTTGAATATCAAAATTGAGTTTGTTTTCTCTATCTTTATACCCAGTGATCAAAGTGGCCCTAGGGTGTGTGTTTTTCGCCTGTTTTCTAATATATTTGATATTTGTTGCATTGAGCATCCCCTACTTGGCTGTCATCCCTTGACATATTGTCTACTCTACAAGTAGGCTGCAGGGCCACGGATCTGCATAACTTGGGGGACCAGGGTAGGGGGCCACTATTTAGGCTCTATGTGTTTGTCTCACTTATGGAACTAACTGATTCAAAAGAATTTCAACTAAGTAGCTATCAAAGGTCAACATTAAATACTTTGAATTGGCTCCAAATGAACAAATTCTTTTCCAAAAATTTACGTACCTATATTTCAAAGATAGAAAGTGAACTTAGCCACTCTTCCCTTTACATTCACTTATAAAAATATGAACTCCCTACTTGCCTGTTCCTTCTCGTTGGACATAGACCGTTGTCACAATCAGCTCATGAAGCTGTCAGCAGGTCCATGGAGACCACTTTATGATGTCAAAGTAAAGGCAAAGTAACATCCATGCAAATCCCATGGTTATTAACAAAACAAACAGAACTCATTTTAAATGACTTTTACAGTTGAGGGCCCCTCTCTGGACTCTCCCCCACTTCTGTGTTTCCATTTCAAAGTCACATCTTTGTTAATAATATAGGATCCTGAATTCATAGTGCTTGCATTTTGGTAAGTCTTGGGAAGACTCATGCTTAGAATTCCAATTTCCCTTAGGCATATTAGAAAACCACAAACTATTTAAAAGGTTTTTAGTATTGGTGAGATACTTTATGCATTACAATGCACTATTACTGCATCAGAGCTTAAAATCTTTCCTCAGATTGGAGTATTGAGTAAAAGAATTCAGCTAAAGGTATATCTGTAAAATATTCGCAGATAAAAAGAACACTTGAATTTAGACTTTAATCTTTACTCATTCTCCCCAAAAGAATATTTATTAAGTGCTTACCATATACCAGATATTGGCTTCATCTTAAATACAGAGATGAGAATAATGCAAAGAAGGATAAAGCACACCCATGATGCTCGAGGAGTTTATGAGTGAGAAAAACCCAAACGCACGATTCCAGTACAGCACGCCGTGACGTGCTGCGTGAGATTCGGAGCTCAGAGCCTGAGGACATCCGCCGAGATGCTCCAAATGAGAACATTCAAGTATATGTGTTCACATCATTTGAAACATTTAGCACATGTACAGAAATCTTTCGAGAACTCGATCGAAGTTAACAGTTATGTTTTTTTCACCAGGAAATTTTAATCACAATCCTTCTCGTGACTTTCAGCATTGACAATAGCCTCACAAGACCAGAGTCGGCTCAGTCCCGACTTCTAGATCTTTAGCTGTTGAGAACATCGACTCCTCATCTGGGATTTTTGACCCCTCAATTTTCCAGACTCTCCTGCAGGCACATACTATTTCTTCGTCTTGGAGAATGCTGGGAGGAGGAAAACATTCTCCATTCCTTTAATGTGCTGTACCATTTTGTCCTATCCTACTTAGAATCATCTCTACATTGCCCTTCTGCCTCCTTCTAGATTCAGAGAGGAATGGGACCCTTACCCTATTTGCTGGTATAAGAAGTCAGCACCAATACACAGCACATGCCCTTTCATCCTACATTCACCTGGCAATTCCCCTGGTGCTTTATACAATGAATCTCAAGCAGAATTTCCCTGGATCACATATAGGTTTGGAATGGTAACCAACAGCATTTGTGTACATTTTTTCAGCAGTCTTCAGAATAAACCCGAGAGAGGGGAAAGTAAAGGACCGCTGTGGGTGGCTATTGACAGAAGTGAGCATAGTGGACAAATTAAAGGTTTCCAGGAAACCCAAAGAAACGACAGGCCTGAATTAGAAAAGGCAGTTTATGAATTTATTTGCTCCTTCCGCGGATTAATGTGTGCCTGTTTCTCTCCAGGGCTCAGTGACACTTCTAGCCCCAGATTGTCGCTTTTTTTTTTTTTTTTTTTTAAGAAAGGCAATGGCAGCTTTCAAGCCCTCCTCCTTCCTTGACTCTCTGCTTTCCCAGCCTCCTCGTCCCTAAGGCAGCGTGCATCTCTGGCTTCTGACACTGTAGTCTCTGAAATGCATTTGGTTTTGGTGATTATTTCTGTACTATGTTCCAGAGAATAGCTGTTGTTTCCATGCCTTAAATTCTCTTTTGACCTGGGTGAAACCTTCCTTTCCAAATTTGTATTGCAATGAGTGGTCTATTCGGTAAAGATAGAAAGCATCAATTGCAGGAGAAATAAATTGGATTGGAGAGAGAGAGGACTGGGTGGATGAGAGCAGGGAAGGATGAGAAAATGGAGAATGAAGACAGGAACAAAAAGACAGAGAAGTTTTGAAAAACTCGATACACAAAAAATTAAAGGAGTAAATTATGGCTGAAAGGTTGTGGGAGAGTCATTAGGAAGTCTTTAAGATTTAAAAAATAATAGTCTCCACTTTTGGAGGGGTAAAAGGCCTTTAAGCACTGCTGGAGGTAGTGTCGATTAGTGTGATTCTTTTGGCAAGAATCTAGATTTTGGCAGAAATGTTTATATCATTTGGCTCAATATTATACTTCTGGGACTAGACCCTAAAAAAATTTCTAAATTTTGAAGAAAAAAAGAAATTTATGTATAAAAATTTCTTCTCAGTCATGTTTGCATAAGTAAATAATTGGTGACAACCAATATGACTAACAATAGACATGTGATTGAATAGTTTTAGCCATTAAGTAATTCCTATCACCTGATCGAATATTAGGTAGCCAAAGAAAATGGTGATTTTGAAGACCACGTAATATAGAAAATGCTGATATTAAGTTGTTCCAAAAGTAAGCTACAAAAGGCTATATGATCCCATTTATGTTTACAATTGAAGAAAAAATCTACAATGCATGTTGTTGGGAAACATCAATGTTATTAACAGTGCTTGTATTTGAGGTATGAGCTACAGGCTGTTTTTTTTTTTCTTTTTAGCAAAGCACTTTTTAAAAATTAAGATGTTATTTACACGTAGTAAAATACACCCATTTTTGGTATACAGCGAGGTAAATTGCGATATTCTATGCAGTCTGTTATCACCGCCTGGATCAACAAGTTTCCCAAGGCTCTTCCGCCCTGGCCCCGGACACCTGATCTTGCTGTCATCAAAATTTTGCCTTTTCTAGAATTTCACATAAATGGGATCATATAGTATATGAGACTCTAGTTTTTAGTCTTTCTTTAATCTACTTTTAAAATATTTCTTTAATGAGCACGTTAAAACATTGTTTTGAACCTAAAACATACAAATTTCAACTGTGTCCTTTTTCACTAAAGGCAAAGCAGGAAAGAAATGAAGGACTTTGATTACGTAAGAGAAATAGTTATAAGACCCGTGTTGTTGAGGAGCTCATAAAATCTCCTTACTTAGAGACCATAAATAGATGCATGCCCACCACGTGCTGCTGTAAGACTGACCTTCATTAAAGTCTGAGATGGGGTAGAAGATAACTTTTATCCTGATAAGAGGATGATGGGAGGACAGGAGAAACTTAAGATACATCTCGAGGCACACTTTTCATCACCCTGTATTCTGAACATATGCTATTATAAGTTTAACGTTCTATTTAAAGAATGCAAAGCTCCTATGCCTACCCACTGTGTTTCTTTCTTTTTCATTTTTAACCTCTGCACATTAGTCCTTTACATTAGGCCGTGTAATTTTAGGGCAAATGATGCTAAGTTAAGTATAATTATGACCACTATGAACTCAAAGCCATTTTTAGTAAAATTACAGTCTGAGTTACTGTGTATAGCCATGTGATTATCTTCATGAAGAACTATGTGCTTCAGGTAAGTGTGAAGTATAGGCACACCGTTAAATACTGAATGAAAAATGCTACACACAAAAATATGTTTATATGTATGTATACATCTGCCATGCATATGCAGCCGAGAATGTTAAATGGAAGCTGTTTTTTCTTTTTTTAAGAAAAAATAAAATTTTAAATGTTTAGGTTTTCAATAGCTCCCTAATTTCTTATTTTTTAAAAAAATGAATTGTGGTAAAACATACGTAGCAAAAAATACCATTTACGTCATTTTAAGTGTACGATTTAGTAGCATTAAGTACATTCACATTGTTGTGTTACCATCACGCCATCCAACTCCACATTATCTTGCAAAACTGAAACTGTCCCCATTAAACAATATCTCCTCATTGTCCCTTTTCCTCTAGTCCCTGGCAACTACCATCCCACTTTCTGTCTCTATGACTTTGATTACTCTAAGTATTTCATGTGAATGGAATCACATAGTATTTATCTTTTTATGAGCGGCTTATTTCACTCAGCATGAAGTCTTCAAGTTTCATCCATGTTGTAGCGTGTGTCAGAAGTTCCTTCCTTTTTAAGACTGGATAATATTCCATTGTATAGATATATACCACATTGTGATTACCCATTCATCTGTCAATGGACGCTTGGGTTGCTTCCATATTTTGAGTCTTGTGAATATATTTTTAATAGTAGAATAGTTCTAGGAATATTTCCCATGGTGACACAGGGAAGCTGATCCTGTAATGATACAAAGATGCCCTGGGTTGCTTTTCCCGGGTATCATGGTGCTAGGCTGTTAGCGGGCACATGACAACAGTACTGTATCTTTACTGGAATATAATTAATTAGTTAATGATATGTTACTTTATAGTCATATAATAAAATAGAGCAGTGCTCAACTTGAATGAAGGACTCCATTATGTTGATTGCTTAACAGGAATTTTCAATCTGGAAACTTCTTAAGTTCTGGGAAATTTATTTTTCTATTATTTCTTTCATTCTTTTCCTCCTGCAGTATTCTCTGCTCTCTCTTTCTGAAATTTCTAATAATTTGGATTTTAGACCTCTTAAACTTTTTCTCTTTCTCGCTAGCTTTTCCAATTTTTTGTTTTACTTTTTAGGCAATATAATCAACTTCAACTTTTAATTCTCCTAAAATTTAATTTCTATTATGATTTTATTTTCTATAGTATGATATTTTCCGTTTTTGAATTGTTATCCTATCTTTTTTTTTTTTCCATGAATGCCACCTTTTTTTCTTATGTCTTGGATGACATTCTAGGTTTTTAAAGTATCCTCGTCCCTGACTTGCTTGTTTTCTTCAGTTCCTTTTTTGATATATTGATCTCTGTCTTTCATGCTAGAGGCATTCTGGAAGGTCTGGGGATCCTTGGTTTCCATCTTATTAAAAGGAGCTGACTGGTCGCTCTGGGTTCGTGTGTGGGCACTGGGAGAGGAGAGAGCCTTTTACTGTGGCCGGCTTTACCGGAGGGTCTTTGGCAGGAGTTGTTTTTTGAGGGTCCTCCAAATCTCAGGAACTGTGGGGCTTCTCTCTAAGTTGAAAGAGGGAGAAGCGCTCACCTCCTTCCTTGAGGATTTAATGCTGGCTGCAAACTCCTCTGTGGGACTTCACTCATCAGTCAGAAGAATCTTAACTTCCTGGCCCAGTCTACACTATAGCTCCCCGAGTGCGGAGCACCTTCAACCCTCTACCTCCCGAGAATATATCTGTACTCTTTCCCCGAAATCAGAGTAGTTTCCAGATTACTTGGGTTAGGGAAAATATACATGCCTTTAGCTGCTTTTTAAAATGCAACTAATTGTACTATTTTCTGCCTTGCCTGTAAGCCAATTTTAAAGGTAACCAGTGGCTCCAATTCCTGAGTGATTCCAGCGTCCTGTGGTAAGAATTGGCTTGCATTGGGGATTTCTCATTGCCATTGCAAATTCCATCTATTTCAGCTTCCAAAATGTTGTGGGTATGGCCTTTTTTCATATTTCTCCATGCTTGTGAGTTTTGGCCCTTTTCTAGCCTTGTAATTTTAGTGGAGTTTGTAATTTTAGTGGAGTGTATCTAGGCTGATATGTGCAATTGGAAATTAGATGGATGATTTTTAAATTCCTACTGTATTTTTTTGATCGTTTAAAGACTGATTTCTAACAGTATCTTATAGAATTATGATTAGAAAACATGGGCTGCATGATACTGATTCCTTGGTGTTGAGATTGTAAACTATTACATGGTCATTTTTATAAATGCCCATGACTATTTCAAAAGAATCTCAATTCTCTGGTGTTGTGGGATGCAGGGAAATTCAGTTAGTTTAGGCTTACTAATTGCGTCATTCGAATCTTCTATTTCCTTGCTGTGTACTTGGTTTCTGAGAGAGTTATTTTACAATCTCCTACTATGAGTATCATTTTCATAATTTCTCCTTATACTACTTTGAATTTTTTGCTTTATATACTTTGAGGCTCTTCTGTCAGATGTCCACATGTTCATGATCTTTACATATTCCTGGTGAATTTTTTCTTTTATCTTTTTATGAAGATTCTTTTTACCTCAAAACCTTCTTTGCTCTCAAGTCTATTCTGTTTAATGTGTGCCAGCTTTCTTTTGGAATATGCCTCTTCAATCTTTTTTAAATTTCTTTACTTTCATCTTGTCTGTGTCAGTATATATATATCTATATCTATATCTATATCTATATATATATATATATAGATATAGATAGATAGATAGATAACTTTTGATATATGTATACACCTGCGAATCCATCATTAAGAAACTTTGTGTCCCTTATCAAGCCTTCCTTATGTCTCTTGCTATTCCTCACCCCCAAGCAACCACTGCTCTGCTTTCTGTCATTATAGATTAGTTGGCTTTTTCTAGAGTTTTCTATAAATTGATTTATACAGTGTGAGCTCTTTTTTATTCTGTCGTTTTTCAGCATAATTGTTTTGGGTTTCTCCATATCGTTGCATGCATAAGCAGTTCTTTCCTTTTTCATTGCTGCATGGTATTCCATTATATGGATGTACATGATCTGTTTATCTGTTTACCCACTGGCAGACATTTCAACTGATTCCAGTTTGGGACTGTTACAAAAGAGGCTTGATGATTTATGTACAAGATGTTGTTAGTAGTGTATATTTCCTTTTCTCTTGGAATAGCTAGAGTATATGAGAGGCATATAAGTAACTTTTTAAGGAACTGCCAAAATATTTTCTAGAATTGTTGTGCCATTTTACACTCCCACAGCAGTCTCCAGGAATTCCAGTTCCTCTGTATCCTTGCCAACATCTGCTATGGTTAATTTTTTAGATTTTAGTAATTTCAATAGGTATGTAATTGCATCTCGTGGTTTTAATTTGTGTTTCCTTAATGACAAATGATGTTGAGCATCTTTGTGTGTGTGTACGTGTGTATATTTGCTTGCTATATATATATATATGTATGTGTGTATATGTGTGTGTGTGTGTGTGTGTGTGTGTATCTTAAACATCTGAAAACTAATTTTATTATATGACCTATTTTGAGAATATCCTTTTACAAGTAAATTTAATTTGTTTATATTTTCATGACAATTGTGATATATAAACTTATTTCTGTGATTTTATTTTTCATTTTCTGTTTACCAATTTTTTTTCTCACTTTTCTGTTTTGAGTTGTCTTTATCTCTCTGTATTTTCTCTGCTGGTTGGAATTATTGTGCTCTATTAATTTAATGTTAGCCTTAAAATTATAAAAACATGCATGACTTTCATGCCAGGTGGATTTCTTCTGGGTCACTACCAGTTATACCTTAGATATGGAAGAAAATGTACCCTGGCATATGGGACTCTTTAAAGACTGGGCTTTCATAGGGGAAAATGAAGCAACAGACTAGAAGACAGAGGTCTCCCTTCGCTACCATCCTACAGAGAGTCGTCCTGGGCCGTGGTGCTGCTGAGCCTGCGGTGTGTGCCTGTGTTCTGTCGTGGGAGCCTGCCCCTTCCTACAGGGCAGCGTGGAAAGGATGCTCAACAGTCAGGGGAGCACACAGGCCACTTTGGCCTTGTAATTCAGATTTGGAGTGCCAGCTATTTATAGGAGTTCCGGTGATCCAACTGTTTAGTACCTCATGGGGAGCCCAGTGCCAGCCTGCTGCCTGTCTGCGGCCCAGATCAGTTTCTGTGCTCTCCTCTTCAGATAATGCTGGTCCCCGTGCTTCAGTGACTCTACGAAAGGCCTCAATCACTTCATATAGTCAGGCTCTTTCCAAACAATATCAGACACGAGAACTCTTTAAGTTTGGTTATTTTCTTTCCCGTATCCATATTATTGTGGTCTAGATTTTTAGTTCCAACGTATTGTTACTAGACTCATTAGTCTGCTATTGTAATATTTATTGTTATCATTACCATCAGTGATTATTTAGATTTATTATTGTGTTTTCCCATTTGCTCACTATTGCTTTTGGCATGTCAGTTCTCTTTTTCTGAGTTACAAGTAAGCTTTAGAAATTTTTTAATTAAAGGTTTGAGAATGGGAAATTCTCTGTCTCTTTTGGAAAATGTCTTTACTTTTCTCCTACCTCGAGTGATATTTTTGCCTGTGTACAGAATTTTAGGTTGACAGCACATCAGCACATTGGTAATGTTAAGCCATTGTCTTTGGCTTTTGTTGAGAAGTCTGCTAGAAATCTTATTGTATTTGTTTTTTATACATAATCTATCTTTTCTCCCTGGTCGCTTCAAAATTTTTGGAGCAGTCCTTGGTGTCATGCAGTTTCCCTATGATATATCTACGTATGGATTTATTTTTTTTCTTTTTAGAACTTAACTATGTGACTTTCAACAGTGGGGCTCAGGCAATATCTTGGACTGGCATCCCCTTAATACAAGCGCCTATAAATTCCTTCCCCGACCACCCACATGGCAAAGGAGAGCAGACCCCGCCCTTAATAAGGTCTTGGACACTCCGGTGTCAGTTTGCTTATTTACTGCTGTGGCTTGAGAGTCCTTTCCTGGTGCCTGGGAATTTCCCTTCCTCCCTTCCTTCCTTTCAAGGTCAGCTGTATGCTTAAACATTTTACCGTGTCCAGCTTTTGTATATATTTGTAGTAACACCACCTCAGTGCTCCTGTAGCTGTTAAGTTTGCTATATTTAAATCTTTTGAAATGTGCTTTGGAATATATGTCATCATAAACATAAATTTTGTGCTACGTAATGAACTTGCCTTCCTGTTATTACTAATATGCTATCATATACAATAAATTTAATTATAAATACATAATAGATTCTCACATGTATCATAAATATGTACATATATAATTTAACATTAGGTAAGTTACAAGCTTCCTCAATCTTTTCCTCTTTTAAAACATTATTTTTAGGTGATATCCATTTAATCTTCTTGATACAATTTGGAATCACTTTTAAAAGCTCCTCAAATGTCCTAGTGGGATTTTAATTGGAATTGCATTAATCTTACTCTTTGGGAAGAATTGACACCTTACAAATTAGTATTTCTATCCAGGAAAATAGAATGCCTTTTCATGTTTTCAAATCTTATTTTATGTCTCACAACAGATTTGAATAATTTCTTTACATTTTCTGTTAATCCTGGATTAAATCTAGGGTGGTTCCCCCCTCATATTATAACTATAATGCTTATGTCATTATATTATTACTAGTAATATATAGGAAAATTTTTTACATTTTTTTTATTTTTTATTAAGGTAATTTACTCGGTTTTTTGTACCAACATTAGTTTTGTTTTGTTTTATTTATACTTTTTAAGTAGATAAAATCAACCACAAAATAAGAATTTCCTGTCTTTATTTATTTTTTAATTTTTTTAAACGTCTATGGTACCTAGTCTTTGTAGGTGGTCTCCCATCCAACTACTACCTAGGCCCGACCCTGCTTAGCTTCTGAGATCAGAAGAGATAGGGCATGTTCAGGGCGGCATGGCCGTAGACAGAATTTCTCCTCTTTATAGGAATAGCTATTTCTTCTTCTTTCATGTCTTAGCACATTGACTATAACTTCTAGGACAGTTTTAGTTTTAGGTAATGTGTTTTAGGTACTGGACATCCTGAATTGCTCTTGATTTCCGTGAGTATGTGTTTGTGCTGACAGTTAGGTATGAGATAGACTATTTCCTAACAGAGATGTTAATTATTATGTTATAAAAATAGTCATATATTTATGAATTTTAAGATTTTTAAAAATTGAGAAGAAATGTTGAATCTAACAAAATACTCCTTTAACATCTATTTGAAATAACATATTTCTGGTAGTAAATCTTACATAAATCCTATGTTTTCAAGGTATGTCATTCTAATAATATATAGTAGTTGTTTTAATACAGTGTTTTGTCTCTATTCAACATTGATTTTTGCCTGTGGATTTAACAATGGTTTAGGCTAAGAAATCCCTATAATCTTTCCATGTCAGGTTTTTAATCAGCCTTATGTTTACATATTTTTATGGCCTGAAATGTTTCTAGAGCATCGGTATTCTGCCTCTTGAAGATCTGATAGAACTCATCTGGACAACTCTTAAGACGTGATGGATTTTTTGAGAGATATATCTTTATATGATATATATGTTAGTTTTATGCTATTTTATTTTTCATTTTTAAGTCTATTTTTATATTTTATTTTTTTCAGTTGACATTTGATATTATTTTGTATGTTTCAGGTATACAGCATAGTGGTGAGACATTTATATAATTTACGAAGCGATGCCCCCGATTAGTGTAATACCCATCTGGCAGTATACATACTTATTACAATATTGTTGACCATATTCCCTGTGCTGTACTTTACATCCCTGTGACTATTTCATAACTACCAATTTGTACTTCTTAATCCCTTCACTTTTTTGACCCATACCCGAACCCCCCTCCCATCTGGCAACCATCAGTTTGCTCTCTGTATCTATGAGTTTCTTTCTGTTTTATTTGTTCCTTTTTTTTAATTTAGATTCCACATGTAAGTGAGATCATATTTTTGGTAACTGTGGAACAAAACTTTAAAGTTATTGTTATAACCAGAAGTTTTCTATTTCTTCTTATGTCAGTTTGGTAATATATACTTTGCTGGAAATTATCCATTTATTAAGATTTTAAAATGTGTTAGCATATGATTAAAGTAATATTTTAAATATCGTCTCTGTGACTGTTGTGTATTCCCTTTCTCATTTTCACATTTTTGTGTTTGATATTTAATAATATTTTTTACTAAAACTTGATTGAGGGTTTTCCCTGTATTATTTTCTTTATTTTTTTATTTCTCAGGTATTTGGTTTTTTAATGATTACTTTCTTCTATTTTTTAATTTATTAATTTTGCCTTTTACCTTTATAATTTCCTTTCTCTGACTTTTCTTATTATCTTGTTCTCATCTAAATCGAGTTAGCTCATTTATTTCATTGTCTTTTTTATTAATATCAATAAAATTTAATGCCATGAAGTTCTCTCTGAGTATAATTTTGATCTAGCCTGTAAATCTTGATGTGTTATAATTAGCTTTAATTGTAGAGCTTATTTTGATTATAAATCAATACAAATTTATATTAACGCTTTACAATTTCCAACTTGTTGATTTTTGTGTGTATTTAACTAAAATTTTGTTATGAACTTCTAGCTTGTTGAATTGTAGCCGGTAAAATTTCTCTTTGGGGAAATTTAAAAATAGAGTTTTTTTTTGTCTGTGTTTTTGCTGTTTTTCATGGATGACCATTTGTAAATATTCACGAATGTGGATGCATGTTCTTTGTGGAGGGCAAAGTTCTATATGTATCTATTAAATCATTTTAGTAATTAAATTATTTAGGTTATCTATGTTCTTATTTGTTTTTGGTCTATGTAATATTTCAATGTTGTTTTATAATCTAACACTGAAATACATTTCTTTTAAACTTTCCTTTTAATCACAGCAACCTTTTACTAATATACGCTAAGATCTAGACATGTGCTGTCCAATAATATAGTCACCACATTTGGCTTTTACAATTTTAATTAATTAAAATAAAAATTCAGTTCATCTGCCTCTCTAGCTGTATTTCAAGGGCTCAATAGGCACAGGTGGTTAGTAGCTACTGTACTGGACAGCACAAACATAGAACATTTCTACTGCCATAGAAAGTTCTAGTATACAGCACTGATCTGGACTATTATATTTTCTTGTGGATTATACTTTTGATCCATGTAGTGTTGCTACATGTATTTATCACAATCTGAACTAATACTTTTTATTTTTTTAATTGCTTGATACATATTTCCTCATCCTTTTATATTTAATATTTCTACATCATTTTGTTCTATGTATTGTCTCTAGTAAATAACGTATACCTCTTTTGCTTAAATATTTTAAAAATGAGCTTAACAAATTTGTTTATTTTTATACTAATACGTTTGATCTTCTAACATCTCGATTTATGTTTTTAAAAATATTTTCAATTCTTGATGCATGTGTGGAATGTTTGTTAAGACCATTAGCCCAAGCATGTGTCTGCCTAAGCTTGGATCCCATTTCAGCATTTCAAGACCCAGTAGCTTTGTACGTAAATATACTCATTTGTAAAATTTGTATAATGGGGATAAAAAGAGTGCCCATTTCCCTATTAAGAGGGCTATATAAGTAAATATCTTGAATGTGCCTGGTACATAGTAAGTGTTCATAGGCATCGTTAATTAATTCCTGGGCTCTTTTCCTCTAGAGACACTGAATGTATTTTTATTACAGTGGTTACCATTAAATTAAAAAAAATACAGTATGTGCATCTCTGTCAGTTTCACAGAGAAATAAATATTTGAATCTCATGTAAGATGAGGTCATTAGCTTGCTTTTAGTTCTCCCCCCCTTTGTACACACATTTTATGATTTTTATTATAATTATCTGAGATCGTAGAGCCATATTATTTAATATTGAAACTATTTTAACTTGTATATCTTTGCTTTCAAGAATGATAAATTAATTTTGCCCTCTGTAATATAATCATGGGTATCGACTCACTGTGTATCTAAGTGTTTTTGATGCTTACCAACAAACCTTGTAACAATTTCTTATGTTCTTTTTCCTATATATGTCTACAGTTTTTAGCCAAACACTATCACACTGCATCGATTTAGAACCTGCCTTTATTTCTTTGACAATCTTTGAGAAGCAGAAAGATTCATCCCAAGAGTAAAAAATAATGAAAGTTCAGTTGATTTGCCAAAATAATGTGAAATATAAATGTGTATAACTTCCTCTATTTATTCACATGGTTTGAACCATGTAACTATCTATGCTTGGGTGGTGCACATTTGGCCATTTCACTATGGGTGTGTCATTCTCTCCATGCTTTGCTTGGAAGCTGAACTGCATCTCTCCCCTCTGCTAGGATGCACGATATCATCATGTATGATTTCAATTACTGCTTGTACCTAGACGACTTTACTATCTCCATAGGCCCATTATCCATATGATGTGTGTTTCTTCATCTATAAATAATGGCATTAGGTTAAATAATATCAAAGGTTTATTCCCAGAATAAAAGTCTGTGTTCTATAGCTGCTATTTCTTTGTTATTTCACCAACAGTGTTCTTTAAAAGTCTTTTAAACTCCTCCCTCTAAATTTGTTCTTTTTTCACTATTGAAGGTGGCCATCGCTGTGGCCTTTGTAAAATACCCATCACTTTTGATCCTTTCAAACCCACACCACTGCAATTAGTGGCTCCAGTATCCAGCATTTAACCACTCACCAGTTCCCTTTCTTTCTTTCTTTCTTTCTTTCTTTCTTTCTTTCTTTCTTTCTTTCTTTCTTTCTTTCTTTCTTTCTTTCTTTCTCATTCACATGTGATCTCAACTCCCCAAGCCACCTGAGAACTTACCTTTGGGTGCCGCTTAAAAAGTGGAGTCATAAGAGCTGGAACCGGTGTGATGAGGGGTCAGCTCAAGGGATGGTGGCTTTCACTCCATTTCTGTTTTCTCTAACTTTTTAAGATTTTCAGTAGCACCTGACCACCTATCGCCTCATTTCTTTCTTGGTTGATACTCAACTTTATTCAGAGAGTTCACGCCACACCCTTCACCTCAGGAGTATGGGCACAGATTTCGTCCAATGTCTGTGACACATGCCACAGTATTGAGAGCACCCGAGAGAGAAGGGTAAAACTCTCTGGGGCTGAGGGGTCACTTCAGTCGGGGGATCATTACCTTTGGGCCATGATCTCCAGTGATGGTTCTGGTTCCTGTTTACTTGGCTAGTCAGAGCGCCTTTCTTTCAATCTTTCTCATTCTCTCTCTTTCCCTCTTTCATATTAATTGTTGTCTCTAATCCATACCAGAAAAATTTTGGGTCTCTGTCCTTAAACTACTACTGATGTTACTGCTGCTACTACTGTTAGTACGAGATTGTTACTGCTATTGCTTCTACTACTGCTGCTGTTAGTACTATTAAGGCTGCTGTTACTGTCATAGCCACATGTATCATTCTTGTACCTCTTACTCTATGGCACGAAAGGGTAGAAACTCTATATACATTATCTCATTTAATTTTTACGATAGCCCTTTTAGGTAATTTTCCTTATTATCCCTATTCGAGAGAAGAGGAAATAATCTTAGGGAGGTTAAGTAAATTTCCCAGTGTGTCTGAGCTCAGAAATAGTGGAGCTATAGTTTTGAACTAAGGTCTGGTTGATCACAAAGCCTACTCTCTTAACTGTTCCCAGGCTCCAAGCTGGAAAATTCTTGTGCATAAGCCGACACTCTCTCCTTTTGGAGTACTGGCAAATGTTCCTAATAGACTCCAGCTCTCTTTCTGCCTCAGACCAGTTACGATCTCACAATCCTTCAGAAAGGGCCTAGGCAGCCACTAGGGAAAATCCATCAGATCTGGCACATAAGCCAAGTCTGAGTAAAGTCTTTTTGTGAGTCCTGTCCTATGTGTCGCAAAATGGTGCCTCCCCCTCCTTTCTGTTCCATGGTCCTCCAATGGAAATGAGATGGCAGGGAACTGAATTCAAAGCCCAGTCACTTAAGAGACATAAGAATGTGGAGCCAGAGACAGAGAAAGAGGCTGTTGCCATGATATACTCCTGTCTGTTTTCTTGAATGGCATGTATTAACGACTGCTCCACATATTTGTATACCGAACATTGGATTGTGAAGTCAAGGGTAACCCAAATATTTTCTATGTATCCTCCCATAATAATTTTAAAGTACAGGCAGCTCTGTGCTTTCCACATAATTGACCACACCATCTCTCCTCACTGGAATCCATTCTTGTTATTCGAAGAATGGGATTTACCGTACTTAGTACTTTCTGTATCTACAAAGCTTTCAAATCATGAAATGTACGTGTATGAGAATCAACAGGAAGTCCAGATAATTATAATTGATGCAGTGGAGCAAACTCAAACTAAAAATGCATGTCCATATGATTGTATCTATAGAAAAATGTCCATTTATTCTTTGTGTTGGTGTAAAATGTGTCAATTCGGGAAGAAGAAATTTCTTCCTGTTATTATGAAGCTTTGCCAAAAAGAAAAGATCAATTATTCTCAAGACACATTTAGTTGAGCCTTCTACCCACATCCTAAATACTTATGTTTATGTGAGTTATACATCTGTACAATGCAACGATTGTTTCATCTTTCCCAAACTAATAGAGATGCTAGAAACATCTGGTGGTTGATAGTTAATTCATTTTTTCATTGCACCTTTTCATAGGAAACAGGGAGCGCAATTCAATATATCCCCTGAGAGAGCCTTACATTTATGACAGGTGTGTATTTCTTAACAAATCGTTGTTTGACACCATTGCTTCTCCTAAGTCCAGCTGGAAGTACACTCATCTGGCAAAGAAGAGAAGGGAGGAAAAGTGAAATTTGAAAGAAAGTTGGAGTGTCAGGTGGTTGTTGCATAAACCGTCCAGTTCACTTCAGTAATATTTATTCTGCTTATTTTGTGCAATTTCCTGCAACTGCCTTTTACAAGTCTGTCACAGTGATGACTTTCTCTGTTTTGAACGTTATTTAGCTCCATACTACTAATTTGTTTGAGACAGTAAAATGTAGAACTAGGAATTGATTCAGCATAAGGCTTGACCTGTGGTTAGACACCCCCATCCCAGCATTCCAGTATCCAAGCCCCATCTGAGGCCCCGAAGAACAGAAAGATAGACGATGAGTCTATCTAGCCTGAATTTTTTGACCCCTTCTTAGTATAATTCTTTGATCTCTAAAGACATTTTTTAGCTCCTTGTGACCTCACAGAGATTATCTCTGTCCTCCCTAGCAGTCATGATTAGCTAGGTTATTTTTACTAAAACATCTCAGGGCTTCAAGTGGGAGGGTGAGGATTCTGCGTTCTTGGTGGAAGGCCCAGGGTTTGGAATTCTTCCCTTGATGTGACATAATGAACCTTAATTGGCCTGCCCTTGGGCCATGGCACTGCAGCTCCAGCCGGCTGAGCCTGAAGGACTGGTGCTGCTTAGGGAGGGGTTCAGCTCATAGAAATGCCATTAGTAGGCAAATAGTGAATGCAGGGCCACCTCTGTGACCAAGAACATGACATCTACCCTCCTGGCTCAGTGACTTCCTCATTTGAAGACTTGCTTCCTTGGATAGCTAGAATATTTATTCCCAAAGAATCAGTGCTTATGGTGTTTGTCATTTTTACTTATCTCAAATTTCTCAGACTGTTAGGCACTATTGACAATCCAGCCTTTTAGTTGGCTTAAAGTTTCTCTCGTGCGCGCGCACGCGCGCTCTCTCTCTCTCTCTCTCTCTCTCTCTCTCTCTCTCTCTCTGTCTCTCTCACACACATACTCACACACACACTGAATGAAGAAAATCTGTGCCATTAATAGAAACATTTGATTGGTCTTATTTTAACAAAATACGATGCTTGCCTAGCGGTTTGGCAATTTCTTCATTCGGTTTCAGTGACAGGCTTAGAAAATGGACTATTCCTAATTTGTTCTTCAAAGTAAAAATAAAAATACTCACAAATTTGTTGAACACAATACAGTACTACCCAAGTCTCATCATCCATTTCTCTTAGGACTCGTCCAGTAACAAGTTGATGATAATATTCCCACGGAACTCATGAGGTCACTGTCGCAATGGGGGACTTAATAATCTGACCAAGGTCAATGCTGATGAATAAAGTGTCTGTGCCTCCTCGTTAAATTACCCAGCTAGTTTGGGTCATATAATTTCACTTAGCACACTAAATTATTTTGATTTTCTTAAAGCATCTATTGTAAAGTGGCAGAACTAATCCAAATAAACACTTGGATTTAGACAGGACTGGGAAGTGGTTGGGTGGCTGCTTGAGTTCAGATGACCTCCGTGCCCTGGCATCTCCATCCCCTCAAAGGCTTCTCCTACTGATAAGGTCAGGAAGGATCTTGCTCAGTTCATGCTCTTCCATTAGCCGGCATGCCCTCCCTTATCCTGACCGCCACTTAATGGCTGTAAAGAAATGTGTCTTTGTGAGATATCCACTTGGAAATGGCTTTAATAATTGCTGTTTGTGCTCCTCCAGTCAGTCTTCTTTTCTCTGTCATGAGGGGTGGTCTGATGGCCTCAAGAATGCCACAAATGTGGGGAATGTGCACAAGTCTGGGGCTCTCTTTTCAAAGCGATTTCACCTGAACTCCCCTCCCCTTCCTTTGTGATAGGAATAAAGAGAATTTTAGTAATTAGGTTAATCTCGTTAGGAAACATTTCTTGGTAGAAGCTGTGTGTCAGCACTGGAAAAGTCACTACAGAAAGGTGTCCTGATTCATCCTGGCCACTGTGTCTTAAAAGTTTTCTTTGTCTGTGAAACCAGTGCAATAGATTTTGGAATGACCTAATGAGTGTTATATTTCTTCCATAGCAGGAAAGAGAGAGATTTCTTTTCCCAAGTATGGTCTTCTATTCCTCTTTTCTTTAAGTCCCAAGAGTGGTATTTAATCTTTGAGAACATTATGCTTTGCATATGGTAAAGATTGTTAAAACCATTGGGGAAATTTACCAGGAAATTGGTGCATTTTTTTCCTCCTTCCTTTTCTTCACAGAACTAACAATGATCCTAACACTCTGCTTTCTGTGATCTAAGGCTCATAGTAAAAAGTGCGAGCTTTAAGGAGTTCACGGAAGTCTGTACAGACTGCCTTTGCCCATATCAGCTTGGAGTCCATCTGAGGGAGGTGCACCAGAGTCAGCAAGGGTCCATGAAGACTTAGACTGCTGCCTTCTACCCTCCCCCGCCCAGAGTTTCTGGGGTGAATCTCAAGAATTTGCCTCTCTAACAAGTTCGCAGATGATGTTGATGTCGCTGGTCCCTGGACCATAGTTGTTTAGAACCTTCGTAGAATAGTGGTCCCCAACCTTTGGGGCCCCAGGGACCGGTGCTCCTATGAGAATCTAACGCCTGATGATCTGAGGCGGAGCTGAGGCGGTGACGCCCGCTCTTGGGAGCGGCTGTGAATATAGATGAAGCTTCGCTCACTCACCTGCTATGCGGCCCAGTTCCTGACAGGCCACGGACCAGTACCGGTCTGTAGCCTGGAGGTTGGGGACCCCTGAGGAAGAAGGATGTAGCAAATGCGCCATAGCCTACATCTGAAGCCACTATCCCTTATGCTAGGGTAACCTATAGACTTGGTCTGTTGGAAGTGTTGGAACAACCTATATCACTACCAAGAAGTTTTTCACTGTATTATCACCCTGTGAACACGCTTGAATAAAGACCCAATGATACATTTGCAAAATGTGACTCTAGCTTCTTAACTCAAGATACTATTATTTTTGTTGCTTTTTGTTCCCAATCCTTGTCTTGGAATTGTTGGGCCGTGAGAGAAATGATTACCAAGACACCAGGAAAGGAAGGTCTTAGTATGGTATTTGGTTTAACACCTGTGGAAAAGGATTTGTTTTTCTTGTGTCACATTAATAGGTTAGTTAACCAGAACAGGCCTGGATGTGTCTGGACTGAGCTAACGAGTAGCTGAATAGTTTGCCCATAAGTGCAGAGTAATCCTCACGACCATGTGATATAATACAGAAAGTACTCAACAGTTTCAAAAACTGACATCACCAGGCCTATTGTTTTCATTTGACTTAACTGATAGTTCCTACATGCCTTAAAGGGAAAACTGGAATAATTAGTAGAGGAGGGAGGACCACCTGGCAGAGAGGCCCGACTCTAATTACATATGAAAGCCCGCCACGATGTTCAGTTATAGCGTGTGGAGATGGGTGAGAAACAGGGTAGTAAGAAGCCAGTGCCCAGCCAAGATTAGAGGTGAGCCTGCTGCCAAGGGACTTAATGACAAGTTCCAACAATGTCACAGATGCTTTGTGAAAGGAACAACCAGATTCTAATAGCCCAACTGTTAGAAATGAAGTTAATGATGGTTGTCTTCCTCTTCTAAATGACCTCTTGAGAGAGGCATGCGTGTGTGTGCATGTGTGTGTGTGTGTATGTATCACTCTTGACAACTTCGTGATGAATCAGTAGTCTTTAAATGCAAAACTGTAAAGCTTTTTACAGTTTTAGGTGAAAATTAGTTTCTGATATTTAATGGTAGGAAAAGGCACAGAACTATAAAGTGAGAACAATAGACTAACAAATTACTTATTGATAGAGAGACTTAATTTTTCATCTTCCAGCTCAGCACCTCTGTGTTGCCTGATGAGATTTTCGCTGTTGAGTTAAAGAACTTGAGGACTATTATATAGGTTTTGGGCTTTGCATGGCTTCTACCATGAGGCACGACCTATCCTGTTCCCCAGAGGCACCTAAGAAGGAAAGCCTGGCAAACACTTGACCGGGGAGGCTAATGATCTTTGCCTCCTGGCATCGTCCATCTCCACTTCTTCACTGCTGTTCTTTCTTCATTCTGTCACCTGCCTGTGTTAGCTAGTGTCTTCACCCAGCCTCTGTCTTCTCCCTTGCTGCCACTGCCCACACCAAAGTCAGAGAATATGGAGAATCCCAAGCTATTCTAGTGCGATCTCTTAATGGTCTCAGCTCCTTTGGGCTCCACAACCCAAAGAAATTTTGCCATTTTAATTTCTTTTTCAGTTGCCTCGGACTAGGCTGGAGAGCCCGAGAGTACTCTATATTCCACAAAAGCCTCTTCTTCCTGGTCCCCACCCATGAATAGAAAGCTAAAAGTAACAAAAATCCTATCTAACATGTATTGAGCACTTAACATGATGGACTTTTTTTCTAGCTTTTTTCTAAGCACTTGAATGCATTGACGTATTTTGCTTGTGTGAGAACCCTAGAATTTAGTAGCCAAGACTATTCCCATTTTACAGATGAGAGGACTGGGTACCACGAGGCTAAGTAACTTAAACAGTTTCCCTAGGTAGTTAGGGCAGAGCTAGGATTCAAATCTCGGCAGTCCAGCTTCAGGGTCTGCACTCCTTAACATACGCCAGCGCTGAGATTCTTGCCTGCCAGGTGGTGACATCACCCTCCTGCAGGGATGTGTGCCTTTCCCTCTAAACACTGCCCCTACACCCAGTAAGAGCCGGGTGGTCTCACCTTTCTACCCTCTTCAACTTTTATAGGATTCTATCTGGCTTCCCAAGACATGACCACCAAACGCAAAGTCCTCTGGGAGAGCAGGGGATGAGGCTGTGTGTGTGGGGGGGGATGTCTCATGCAAATAACACTTGTGGTGTTCTTTTTCTTGCTTTTTCACTGAAAGAAATATGATTGGAATAGTTCCATATCAATGATGAGAGAGTTTTCCTCAACTCTACTCCCCTTTTAATATCAAGAGCCTACTCATTCAAGTAAAAATAGTCCTAATTAATCTGAATTTATTAAAAAGGTTAACTGGGGTACATTCCTGAGTAAAATTAGAATAGAAACCATTTTCACATACTCAAACCATATATAACTTTACAGGAATGTATTTGTGCCTATAGAGCACTTTAGTTTTAGAAAAATATGTAGAGATTAGAAGTCAGATTTTTAAGAATTGACTTTCTTAAGCCAGGAGACAAGTGAATTTCGTTTACTTTAATAAATTTAAATGAAGAGGTATGCTAGCTCTAAAACAAGTCTTTACAAATGAAACTTGGTTTCCATATAAAGTTTGAGATCCTTCATGTCTTCATCTATTTATTGAGTTCCTACTGTGTGCTTCTCAGTGAAGAGACAACCCAGAAAAAGAGAGATGTTTCCCATCCTAGTGGTGTTTAAAGTCTAATGCGAAAGGCAAACACTGAAATAAATATTTATGGTCAGATGTAACGTGACTTATGGTGGATGACAGATGGTCTGTGGAAGCTTTCAGTAGGGGACCTAAGTGTAGTAGAAGCGAAGACCTTCCAGAATATTTGTACTGAGACCTGAAGGATTTGGAGGGTCAGCCTGGTGATGAGTAAAGCATTCCAAGTAGAACCAACAGCATCAGTGAAAAATCAGAGGTGAGAAAGTGTGTAGTATATTCTAATACCTGAAAGACGATCTAGAACCAAATTTCATTTAGCTGATGAGGACTTCAGACCTAGAAGGGTAAAGAAAACTGTCCGATGGAGCCAGGCATAGGATGTAGGTCACCTGATTTTAAGAACTGGCATCACACCATACACCACAGGGCCTTCTGTGGACTGAGTAGACCTTTGAGGAAGGACTGCTAGCTCATGGGGCACCTTCGCATACATTAGAAATCTAATCTGTTTCTATATTGTCATAGTATAAAACTTCTGCTAGAAAAATTCTGCCAGAAAGTTATGGTAATAAATATACAAATCTACAGCATCTGCCGTCTTACTGGTTCCCCTTAGGTGTGCGACATTCGCAATGGTGTGTCGGCCTCGGTGGATTCAGATCCATCAAACCTGAAGTAGTAATCTTTGACGCTTCTGTCGCAGAGGAGTCTATAGTCATCTTACTCCAGTGGCTTTTTAATGGCTTCTGATGGGCTGCCCAGAGCGCAACCATTGACCTTGACCTCCTCAGGTATTTTGTGTTCTCTTAGCTCCTGATTTATGACCCATCGCCTGCTGTAACCTTCAGCATTCCTGTCCGTTCTCCCACCTGCCTGCCTCCTGGGTTCTGATTTATTACTCTCCACGATTGGGCTCATTTTCTCCTGATCTGAAATGAAGGTAACGGTCAAATTATAGAATTAGATGTTAAATTTTTCCTCCTATTGGCTTTCTCACTTATTGAGTCTCTTTTTTTTTGTGGTGGTCATAACCCTTGTGGCTTTGTTTGGGAAGGTTGCTGGAATATCTTCTATAGAGGGCAAACTAGAGAAAAGAATGGAAGCTGGACATGGGTTGGACTAGATTTTCCCCGGTGTGTTATGCTTGGGAAACATTAGTTTTGCACTGTGTTCACAGGCACATGACAGAAAGAGGGGACATTCATTACTCGAATAATCTTGGGCAACAGTGGGGTGAGAAGAAATGGCGATTATCTTTCTACACTGCCGGGCCTTCAGAGTCATCGCTATGCTAGTGTGCTTATGAATACGCAAGTGACTGTAGCATTTGCAAGGTTTATTTGACCATATAAGTAATGAGGTTCTTGTGCCCCATGGAGTAGTCCTGTCACCTGGGCTTGGTGTTCTACCCAGGCCATAGAAGGACGTGGTTCAGAAGAGGGGGAGAGTAGCACATTCCTCGATGCCCATGGAGGCATAGCAAAGGCAGGACTCATTCTGGGCGCGCTGCCCATATCCCAGGCAGGATTGAGTGGCAAGGGATGGAGTGGCCACGGAAGGCCAGAGGCAGAATCCCACCCAGGAAAAGAGAAATGATAAAGCCTGATGATCATAGCTTCTGTTACCTGTCGAGGGCACTGAGATATTGGAGTGCCCATCTGCCCATCTGGAAACAAGGATTGAAACATAGTGGTAGGGGGTGAGCGCGGCGCCCCTAGCAATGGCCTCGAGTCCATGGCAGAGTGGTCAGAAGCCCTGAGTCCACAGCCAAACAGACTTTTTTCCCCTTCTCTCATGCAAGTCTGTGGGAGATTAATGGCCCTTGGCCATCTTGAAGCATAGACAAATGTAGACATCCTTTTATTTTTTTTTAACACAAATGGTAGCATATTTATATAGTGTTCTGTACCTTTTTTAACTTGGCACTTTATCTGTGAAATCATTTTATGTAAAGCTGCTTCGATTTTTAAATAATGACGGAATTCTACTGTACAGATGTGCTGTAATTTACTTAATTAGTCTTACTTCAGCGGGCACGTGCAAGGTTTGCTGTCTTGCAATGTTGCAGTGCATATTGAACACACATTATTTCACACATGTGAGAGTAGCTGCAGGGTAGATTCTTAGGACTGGACTATCTGACTCAGAAAGAATGCATGTTTAATTTTGACAGATATTTCCAAATTGCCCTCCATAGAGGTTGAACCAACTTACGCACACTCTCAATAATGTATGGACATTCCTCATTTTAGTCATTTTTTTTGTTTGACCTACACAGTGTTTTTAAAAATCTCAATTTTTAGAAAAGGAGATTTGACTTAAAAATTCGGATTTTTGTGTTTTCTTGACAAATTCGGATTTTTGTGTTTTCTTGACAAACTTGACATTGGCCCCACAAAGCCACAGACATCCATCAGCTAGGATCAGTACTGACTTTTCGGTGGAAAGTGAGCACTTGGCCACAGTCCTCAGTATTTCCTATTGCCTCTCAACATCGAAGCCATGCTTTTGGTGCCTTTTATCATCATGCATGTGTAAAATGTATGTGTGTATAGGAGTTCAAGGTTTAAACATATATACATGTAAGAGAGTTAAGGGGAAAGTGAAATAGTTCTATAGAAAGGAGGGAAATGTGTGTGGAAGGTAGACATGTTGGATTAGTGTTCTAATAGTTCTGCCCAGTGACCCAGCACATAGTATGCACTCAAAAATATGTTTATTAATGGTTGGAGATCAGGTTAATTGGGATTGGGCAGGGTGGGCTCGCCTCTTGGGGACCTTTAGTACCTACAAATGAATGGAGTTGGAGACTCCAGGGTTGACATTTAATACATGTTTATTGAATCAAATCGAAAAATCTAATTTTAAAAATGATTCTTAAACCCTAGGACCCTTTTGCTAAGCATGCATATATTTTAAATGGTTTAGTTTTACAATCTTGATTTAGAATGAACATCCTGTCAAAAAAAAAAAAAAGACATAGAGAAAAAGAAAAGGAGCTTCAGATCTGAATAATGGAATGTAAGAGATTTGATGTGAATGCCTTAGGTCTAATATTTTGCATTCCTCTAATATATGTTCGAGAGCTAGGCTTTTATTTCCTCCTCGGGTCTTTATTTACACTGCATGTGTTCCAGGCTGTCTCATTCCTGGGGAGACCATGTGCGGTGATCCTCTGGGTGAGGGAGGGATTCTGAGCCCTCCTTTGGCCCCCAGGGCTCCGCGAGGCAAGTCGGCTTCACTTTCCCTCCCCCTGAGGGGAAAGATTTGAACTTAATATGTTTTCTTAGTTAAAGCAAGGAAGTGAGGATACAGTGCCCTGTAAGTATCCACTGTGGATCAGCTAAGTTATAACAATAGTAACTCCACTTCCCCACCTGCCATTGGAGCTTGGTGGGCAGGGGCCATGGCAAGTGTTCTTGACACATTGACTTCCAGGACCACCGCAGTGTGGGGCAGAGAAGAATGGTGGGCACAGAGATGGACATCCAACATATTCCTAACTATGTCAAAACATCCCTAGCCGAGAAAAAGACCGAAGGGAACACATTGCAACCGCATTGCTGGTCAGCTCTGAGCAGTGGCATGACTGACAATTGCCATTTTTCTTTTTTGTTGTTGTTGAAGTTTACGACCTTTCTGAAAGGGGTTTAGTTTCATAATCAGAAAGTTATTCAACTATATGGAGATCTCTGGAAAAAAAGAAAAAGATACTAATGACAACCAGCAGTGTTTCTCTGGTTGCTCCATTCCGCTGCTTGAGTTGTCCCTCCAGAGCACGGGGGGCTCCCCGGGGAAGTGTCCCCCATATTCTCACAGCGTGTCTGGTCCTGGAGCGGTGCGAGCCACCTCTGTCCTCCCCTGTTCTGGGTCTCTGTGTGGAGGAAATGGATTGTTCTCAGTGGGCCCGAAGGAACTACTTCCACTGTCGATGTCTCTCGAGGGCGTTGCTGCTGCAGCCGCAATCAATGCCTTCTGTCAAGAGTGTGGATAGGGGTCCCCATGTCACCGACATGGTCATCAGAATGAAGCAGCCACTGCCGTCAGTGCCTCCGCCAATGCCAGCTCCTCCTCTGCAATCACAGATCCTTTGATCCTTTGTGCTTCAGTAGTGCTTGGAAATTTTGCAGAAACGTTTTGGCTTTTAGTAGACATTTATTAGAGTTTCCTTGTCCAGAGACTCAGAGTGAATCCGCAATGGTTGAACTAAGTAACAATTCTAATACAGGACCTATGCTGTGCTCAGAATGACCCCTTTCTTTCAAAGCTCACTTGTTGTCTTTGAAACACACTTTTGCTGTTGACCCTTTGTTCTCTTAGGATGAGTAATTTTCCAAGAGGCTTCTTGGTCTCTTTTGTGCATAGATCCCTGGTGAGTTCACTTTGCTATATCTTGAGTCACAAGGTGAAAAAGTGGTAGCTCAAGGTCCTGCCTGAGTCTGTGATCATTGATGGATGGGCAGTCTCCATCCTCAAAGGGAGGCAGAGGGGAAAGAAAAAAGGAAAGAAGCGAAGGAGAATCAAGGAACCTTGCAAATGTCAGGCTGTGGGAAGAGAATCAGACTCTCTCCTTCCTCCCTCTACCTCTGATATTCATTCCAGAAATTATCCAGAGCAAGAAAAGGAAAAGGAAGTCCTCTTTGTTGAGTGCCTGCTGAGAAGTGCTTCTTATTCAATATCTTCATTAACCCTTGCAAATTCCTGTGGAGCAGATATTAGGATCCTGGTCTTATAGATGAAGAAATTGAAACTGAGAAACATTTAGTAATTGCCTGAGCTCACACCGCTGGGGAGAGGCAGCCTCTGGATTCTGACTCTTGATGTTTCAGCTACATGGGCTGAGTTCCTATTTGTTCGTTACCTTGTGTTAGAAGTCCTTCTGAAGTCCAGAGAGGCCCCATGCGTAGCACTAGCCAGCTCTGTCCTTGGCCATGTAATCTGGCTGCTTCTGCTCACCTTTAGGAGTGGTGTCCTTTTGGCCAGGGTTTCTCAGCCATGGCACTAGTGACATTTTGGGTCACGTAATTCTTAGCTGTTGGAAGCTGTCCTATGCATTGTAGGATGTTTAGCAACATCCCTGGCTTCTACTCACTGGAAACCAACAGCATCCTCACCTCCAGCTGTGACAACCAAAAGTGTCTCCAGACACTGTTCGGTGTTGCCAGTGTGTGTGGGCGTGCAGATGTGCTCCTGGTTGAGAACCACTAATTTAGGGGTTCCAGCTGTAAGACATCTCTTCTTAGATGACTCCACTTCTCTGCTTGCCTCCCATAACACTGCCTCATTACTCATTCTAGCCACATTTGTCATGCCAATGGCTGGCTCTTCTCAGATGAGGATTTAGAGACCTGTGCACAAAATGAGTTGGGCTGAGTCGGCCACCTGGGCTCCAGACAAAGCCTGGATGAAAGCAATGGCCCTGAGAGACGAGAGGTGGGCCAGGTGGGGATGGATAGCAGGAGACCCTGGGTACAACAAGCTGATGCGCCAATGCTCTTCTTCCTGCTTCCTCCTTCCTGAGTGGTCCAGAAGTGGGAGGGATGCAGCTGCGGCCTTGCCCATGCCTGCGCCTCTCCCGTTCCCCTCCTCCATAGACTATGAATTTTTATTTCTGATTTCTCTGTCTCCCCCATCTTGTGTTTCCCATCTCCTTCACCTTTTTCCTGCTTCCTGCCCCTTCCATGGGAAATTTAGGCATCCCAGGTAAAAGGGGGGACTCATCGGGACAAGTTGAATTCTGCATATCAGAGGAAGCGGTACATCCTTTACACTGACTTCGATTCTCTTAACTCAGCAAATTCCACAGTAACGTGCCAAGCGTGATTAGACACATCACAGCACACATGGACACATGTGTGCTTTAACACAAACACAGATAACGATACTTTTGCTCACACCGAAATGGTATATTTTTGTTCCTCTGCTATATTGTCTTATCTAGACACCTCTTAATGCAGGACAGCTTCAAAAGTCACCTTACCTCTGATCAAATCCTCACCAAACTGCAAATAACACCCCTGTGACTGCGTGGTTGTCTTTAAAGAATGCTAGAGAAGGATGACTCAGTCCTGATGAGTGACCTTGGTGGAGGACAGATGGGAGGGCATTTGAGTGCTGGTCGATTGGCCCAAAGAATACGGACATCCGAAATTTCTAGCTTAGCTTTGGGAGTCTTCCCATGTTGTGGTTGTTTCTGGAAGTCCCTGGTGTCGTGGTGAGACGTACAAGTCATTGTGTCATAACACTGTGTTAGGCTTCTTCTTACTACCTGTCCATAGCTGCTAGCTGGAGAGCTTCGCACACTGTGGGAGATCTCATCCAGATCTTAATTTGCCGGTCTTGAAAAATGCTTGTCCATTCCTGCTTAACTTCAATGTAGATCAGATGCTTCCTGGTCACGTCTTATTCCCAGCCATTTCAGTTTTTGTCATCTCTTCTTTGTTTTCACTTGAAGGTGGACTACAGCTACCACTTCATATTTCTAATTAGTAATTTCACCCCTCTCCAGCCTACTGTTTTACTTCTTCTCCCAGTTTGTTCTGTCCCTTTCCTTTTGTTCTTCTCTGTTTTTCCTGCTTTATATTTATTTTTCCCTCTAGAAAAATTTTTACATCTGTGTTTCAAGTATAGTCAATATTTGTTGGTGCTCAATTTGGACAAGACATTGTGTTAAGTATTCTGGAAAATGTAAATACAGACATGATTCATGCCCTACTATCAGGGAAATTCATAATTTGAATTCTAATACAAGACAAATTATCAAATATATTTTTAATCCATTAATTCAACAAAAATGTATTGAGTAAAATATGTTCGAGGCAATGTTTAGGGTGTTAGATGCACACTAGAGAAACAAAAGACTCACCTTCCCCCCACACAGCTTATAATCTTAGATGTCTTCTATTATAAGGTACGCATCTACTTAATAATAGATTTTACAGTAATAAAAGCTGCATTAAATGTTCCTATCAATTATAAGATACTCCTTGACTTCAGAAAAATTTTAACATGAAAAAAAGTTTGTTTTTAGTTTGGTGCCCAGAAACTCCGAAGTGAGAATTTATATGTAAGTGGTTAAGAAAATGCTTGCAGATGAAGGCTGGTTAAGGGATCAGGGTGAGCAGGTAGCCAGGGCAAAATCCAGGCAGGGATGCAATATGGAGCGAAGTCCCACCCGTCTTCTGGTACCCGGAGAGTGGCTCACATCTCAGAGGCCATACCACCTCCTCGGGTGCAAGGGAGCTGCATTCGATTTCCAGGGAGTGGCAAAAATACAGAGATCCCATGTACCTTATATCCAGGTACCTCCAGTGGTTATATCTTATATAAATACACTACAATGTCAAGGTCATGAAATTGACATTCGTACAATGTGTGCATAGTTCCATACTATCACACTTGCTAATTGTGTAACCACCACCACGGTCAATGTACAAAACTGTTCCATGATCACAGGGCTCCTTCATGCTACCCCCTTATAGTCACACTCACGCCCCCTCACCATCTCTAACCTATGGCAACCACTAAGCTGCTCTCTATCTACATAATTTTGCTATTTTGGTAACTTTATATAAATGTAATTATATAGCACATGACCTTTTGAGATTAGCTCTTTTTTCATTTAGAATAATTATCTGGACATCCATCCAAATTGTTGCATGTATCAAGAGTTTGCTCCTTTTTATTGCTAAGTGGTATCCTGCGTGTGGATGTGCCAGTTTGTTAACCATTCATCAGCTGATGGATGTTTGGATTGTTTCTACTTTTTGACTATTACAAATAAAGCTGCTATGAATATTTGTGTACAGGTTTCTATGTGGTCATAAAGTTTCATTTCTCTGGCATAGATGTCTAGGAGTGTGATCACTGGGTCATGTGTCAGTATAGATAGAAATTTTATTAAAGTACAAAAATATGACCATATTGGTTAATTTTTAGATATTGGCTAGAAGTTAGACTTAGCCAAAAATGTTTTATATTTTGTTAGAAAAGACAAAAATAGCATTAAGACAATGATGTTATAAAATCAGGATTTGTCCACAAAGAATTTGTTATAAATATTATTTTAGTTTTATAATCTTATGCTATATTTCTTGTCCTTTTTCTAATCTATAATTTTGTAACAGGTATGACTCCCACTAAATTCACTTAGAATGACTGCTTTTCTGCAGTAGGGAATACAGTATCCTTAATATCAGATCATCATTATTGCACTTAAATTTACTCTCTTTATGCAACTAATCATTTCAATACATTGAATTTGGGGACGTCCTAAAGGTAGCCAGTATACATTGTTTCCCTTTCAAGAGATATTTTAGTTTGGAATTTTCTGTATCTGGTTTTTTGACAATAGTAATTTTAAATGCCCATAAAAACTGGCAGTCCCATATTCAAAAGGCATTGCTATTTTATGGTTATTATCTTGTGTTGCTTTCGAACTTTTAAACACTGTAGAAATAAAGCATCATTGTTCTCCCACATAAGTCTAAAAACATCAGCTTTGATGGGGTAACTCCACCCCCCTCCCATCCAATGTCGAAAGTCAGCTTGATGAAACAATTTCATGGTATTTGATTTAGTGAAGATTTCAAGCACTGTCACACTGTGCTTCTGGGATTCTCATCACACAGTAAGTCCAGTGACTGAAGCATGAAGAGGAAAGGTATTGCCAAATGTGTCGCAACCGCTGATGAAATTTGCAGTTCACTTCTTTTCAGTGAAATAACATAGAGCATATGTGGCTAGCCTAAAACTTACTTTAAGTCAGAATGTATTCAGAACTGGAAGAGAAAATGAAAGAGAAGAGAGAACCTCATAAATTAATAGAGTGGCACTTTAGATGCGGGTATAGCTAAGTTCTTGAAAGCATATGTCTCAACCCTGGAAGCCTGCATTCCAGCCCTCAGCCCTTCCTAGACAGCTCTGTTGGCTTTGAGGTTTATGATTTATGACTTGCTATTTATGGAGTATTTATAAAATTTCAGTGAAGAAGATTCTGACCAATGTCATGATTAAAGAACAAGGGCCCAGTTTTTTAAAAAAGCTAATTCTGAAGTTGGCATTAGGTATCTGCCCCTAGCTTCCATCTACTCAGTCAGAATTACGTTGAGTGACCATAAGACTCAGTTTTTTCAGGAAAGTCCAGGTTAAATGGTCCCAATGCAAATATTAATAGTGCTCTTTCACAATGAAATAGTTCCCTATTTTAGGACAGATTTGATGTTTACCCTGCTGTTACTGCATTAGTATATTTTTCCTGATTCATTAATAAAAAACAATTCATCTACTTTTCCTTTATGCAAAGTAAATGGGTGACTATCACTATGTCCTTTAAGTCTTTACACTGATACAGAAAACGAGGTTTAATGATTGATATTTTGTGTTTGTTAATATTAGAATTTCACTCCTAGTTGTACACCCAAAGGAAACAGATGCTCATAACCAACAAAGGCTTGTACACATTTTCTTTGCCATGTTACTCATTGTAGCCCCAAATATTTTTTAAAACCCCACAAATGTCTATTAACAGGTTCCATGGTATATTTACATGATAGGATACCGCATAACAACAAAAAAGAACAAGGCACTGACACACAAAACTATATGCATGAACTTTAGAAGCGTATCAGAAAAGGTACAAAGTGTACATATTGTACAACGTAATTTATATGCTAAGAAGCAGACAAAGCCGATCTTCATTGATAGACGCTGAATATTGCTTGCCTTGGAAGGTGAGAGGGTCGGTATTAACTGGACGATGGCAGAGGAACCTTCTGAATAATGGAAATGTTCTAGATCTTGACCTGGAAGGCAGTTGCATGAATGTATACGTATGAAAATTCATAGAGCTTTACGTTTCAGATTTGAACATTTTATTCTTTATATCTCAATTTATAAAAAGCCAGAGAAGAAATGCTATAAGAACCACACCTATTAAACATTTCTATTAAATTTCTACAGCATGGCTTTCATTGGCATATTCAGAATAAAAAATCATAACTCATTTTGGGTAAGAATGGGGATCTACCTCTTTCCTACCCCACTTCACCACATCACGGTTACTGAGTTCTGACCATCTTTGACCAAAGTTCTGTGGTCTTAAGTAAAAGTGCTGAGTAAATGAGAACCTCGTGGCATGAAGTTGAGGCAGAGCCAAGGTGAAGTTTGAAGGTTTGGTTGGCAGGTCCTGGAGACCCGAGAGGTCGGTGCTGACCGGAGGCATCAGAGCAAGGTCAGAGCTGAGCCCATGAGGTGTTCTCTTCTCGTTCCTTCCCCTCTCCCAAGTCCTGGCTAAGGAGGGGAGAAGAGAGGAGTTTGAGGTTGGAAGTACACCAATTGGCTCTTTCCGAAATTTGCTACAGAATAATAGTATAATTACAAACAGGCAGGCTATGTTTTCATGGCCACAAAAATACACTTGAAGGCGATAGTGTGGTGGGAGTGAGGAAAGGCGTATGGTTGGTTAAAACAACTTTCCTTTTTTTCTCCCAAAGCATTTAAATGGCTTTAGAGCCAAGGAAGGTTCACAGTCAGAGTTGCCCGTGAGTCCTTTTTTATCCCATTTTTCATCTGTGCTTTTGTTCCTATTTTGTGTCAAGGTTTATAGAGGTGCTGAAGGATTTAGACCAGTGGTCCTCAATCTGGGATGATTTTGTCCCCCGAAGGGACATCTGGAATGTCCGAAGACATTTTTCGTTGTCACAACTCAGGGGTGGAATGTTACTGGCATCCAACAGGTAGAAGCATCCTACAATGGACAGAAAGGCTCTCAACAACAAGGAAGCGACTGACACCAAAAGTCAATAATGCTGAGGTTGAGAAACTCAGGTGTAGACTAAGCTCCATGTCTAGGATTAAAGGTGAAGGTGGAGTGTGTGAGGATCCAGACTTCCATCCTGGAACTTAGGGATCTTTTCGTTTTATGATTCTGTTATAAACAGATATGAATTGCTGTCACAGGGCTTGCGTAGACCTGGCCTTTACAGCATTTCTCAGCGACTTCGTGGGGCATTGAGACAAGTAGGGCCACCAGAATCAATTTGTTCTTGCTATTTTGAGTCAAGATACATCAAAGCAAATTGGAATGGGGTTATAATGGAGGAGAAAGTTAATACTATAGAACAATAAAATGTAATCTTCTGCAGGAGAAGGGCAATGATAAACAAAAAGATCATTGGATGAATTATCAGAAAACCAGGGTCCTAGTCCTGAATTGTCATGGAGCTCTGGTTTTATGCTGTTTGATGGCTTGGAGACTCTTTCTGGATCTTGCTTTCCTCATTTATGAAACGAAGAGGCCAAAGTAGATTATTTCAAAATCTCTTTTAACAATAATATTCAATGATTTGATGGGAATCAACATATTCTTCACTAAGAAAAAATCGATAGCATTAGTTTTAGAATATCCCAGACAATGAAGTGACTAGAGGGATATAAAAATTGTTATCTAAGGTACTCTTCTTTAAAAAATTCTCTTAAGCCTGTCACATAAACAGAGTTCTTTTGTCTCTATAGCATCAAGATGTGTCTTTCTAACTTGTCAGTTTAACTGTTTGGCAAAATGTGTTCCAGGTAAAGAAAAATAACTGTGCAGAGCTGTTTAACATTTGTTCCTAATGTTAACTTTTAAACTCTGCTTAGAAAAATAATTCTGTTCAGAAATTTGATCCGTCTGCCTTCCTTTTGTATTGCTTTTGGCTCTTCCAGAACTCAGAAATGTCAATTTGTTATTCATGTTTGCCTTCACTAATCCTTCCAAAAGAATGTGAAAAGGCCTACAGTCTTTTATATTAGGAAATAACTGAGATTAAAATGGATTAAGTCTGAGCTCCTTTCTCTTGCTCTGTATTGATGTAATGAGTATTATCGTAGCATTTACAAAAGCAGTGGGGTTTTTCATACTAAACTCTCATTTCATTGGATGAGCATTCAGTAGGGGCACTGATACAGTTAGGCCTGGCGACTTTTCACAAGTTAAATGCCAAGATCCTGTGGTGTCCTTCTGAGATTTTGGACGAGGTGGTGGATGGGGAGGGATTAGAGAGACAGAAGTATATGTCAGGTCAGAGTCTTGGAGGGGGACAAGACGGGAGGGGACAGACCCGACTGAGGGCTGTTGACTTGCAGAACCAGTGGGAGAGCAGCCAGTTCAAGTACTGATGAATTGTTGAAGTAGAATTGTTTATGCGACTATCTTCTACATAATATCTATTTTTATCACCAAGAATAATAGAAAGTTCTCCCTTTACGTGGAAGATACTCCAGGCCTCACATCAGAAGGATGGTGTCTTTATTTTCCAGTAGTTGCAGAGATATCCACACCCCTTCACGTAGACCTATTCAGGATGAGACAGTGACTCAAGGCAAAGCTGACCAACCTACAGAGGCTGACATTGGGCTTCAACTCTAGCCCTGAAGCTGGCATGTCTGAGACTTTAAAAAGAGTGACTACATTATGGTATTTGTTAGTTATTGCTCAGCTAGATTCTCCAACCCAGAGCCAAGAGAATGCTAGAATCAGATTGTTTCAAGTGTCTGTGGAAAAGTGTTCCCTTTTTAGAGACTCCTTCCTAGAAATCAGAACTCTGTCGTTTCCTATGATCGCACTTTGCAAACGGGAGTTCTTGTGTGCGTGACTCATGTCTGCTGCTCCAGAATGACCTGCCAGCTCTCAGATCCATTCCAAGGAGTCACAGGGCATGCCCCTCAAGGACTCTGTGGGTTCCATGTAAAGGAATGGCTTGTCAGGCCTGGCATGACAGCTCACAGTTCAGTATGGCAACCAACAGTGCATGATGAAGGAAGCGGCCAATCGCATGAGTTGTTTCTTATGTTTTACTCAAAGAAATAGTTGCGATATCAAATCCATTTTGGTTTCAAATGGGAAAATCAGACTTAAGCTCTATATACTATTCAGAAAAGAAACATCAGTTTACCGATTGATTCTCTTTATGCCGGACGCCAATTTAACCCAAACTCTCTCCTCCTCTCCACATTCCCCTTAACTCAGCTGACTCATTATTTAATTTGAATTGACTTTTGTTTTTGGAAATTGCATTAGCTGGATTTTATAACTGGCTATAAGAGGAACAAAGAGGGAGGAGTACTTTGTACTAGATTATTTCTCTTTTCTCATGAGACAGTTCATGTTGTTGGTACATGCCATCGAGTTGGCTGTGCCTCTTGGCGGCCCTGTGAATGAGTGACGTCCACAATGTCCTGTCCTCAACAGCCCTGCTCAGCTTCTGTAGACTCAGGCCTATGGCTTCTTTTATGGAGTCAGTCCATCTCATATGTGGTCTTCCTCTTTTCCTGTTGCCTGCTATTTTTTCTCAGCATTATTCTCTTTTCTAAAGAACCCCCCTTCTCATGATGTGCCCAAGTAGGACAGCTTCAGTTTCATCATTTTTTGCCTCCAGTGATGTTTCAGGCTTACTTTGCTCTAGGACCTACTTGTTCGTCTTCCTGGCAATCCTGGGGATCTGCAGAGTGCCCCTCCAACAATATACTTCAAATGAATCCATTTTTTTCCTGTCAGCCTTTCTCACTGTCCCACTTTTGCATCTGTAGATAGTAATTGGGAATATGAGAGTGTGGATGATCTAAGATTTGGTCTATAATGACACATCTTTGCTCTTGGTGACCTTTCCTAATTCTTCCTCTGCTACCCTTTAAAGTCCTTTCTTCACCTCAACATCATACACAATAAATGCCTCTCTAAATGTGATAGCTTAAAACTGTGGAATTTTTCTAAAATTATTTTGGAAATTCTACTTACTTCAAAGGAGAATTTTCAACACAGTGATATTTTTGAAACTGCTTGGTGGTCATTCTCTGAGCATAACTGCATTCTCCCTCCATTTTTTTTTCCGTTGAAAACAAAAAAGCAAGAAAATAAACAACTAAAAGAAACATAAGTAAATAAAAGTATCTGTTGTAGTTCCAGTCAAGATGTTGAGAATAAAAACATAGTAATAAAATACTTTGAACTAAAAAAAAAAAAAAAATCTGTTCCTATTCCCTCAAGCCTTGAGTTTTTCTTCACGTTCAGCTGTTCACTTAAAGCTTATATCTTGGAGGTCACTCATGATATACTAGTGTGAAGGTCATTGCCTTTCCATAGTGATTGCTCAGCACTCCTGCTGCATGGCAGTCATCCTTGCTGCCTAAGTCTTCCTTAGAACTGTCTCCTGATCTTTGTGACTCTCAGTCTCCTTGTCTTCTCATCTCTCTGATCAATTGTTTTTTTTTTTTTTTAGCCTCTTCTTTCCTTTTTCTTAATGTGGGCATTTGTCAACTTTCTCTCTTCCTCTCTCCTTTTCTTCCCACGTATTAAATGTTATCTGTGTACCAGGAATATTATCTGAATCCATGCTTCCAACCTGGTAGTCATGTGACATGCGTGACTATTGATCCTTGAAATGTGGCCAATGTGATTGAGGGACTGGACTTTAAATTTTAAATTTCTTTTAATGAACTTAAATTTATACCCAATTCAGTTATTGAGAAGCTTTAGAAAAAGGAACTTCTTTCTTTCTCCCTCCCTGCTTGCCTTCCATCCTTCCTTTCATAACAATCCTGTACTAACATGACTTTCACTCCTTCTCCTAAATAGAGAACCTCACATCTTTATTTATAACTGACCCATTCTTCTAAATCCATCTAGACCAAGGTTTCTCAGCCTTGGCACTATCGACATTTGGGAGCCAGACAATTCTCTGTTGTCCTGTGCACAATAGGATGTTTAGCAGCATCCCTGGCCTCTGCCCACTGGGTGCCAACAGCATCCCCTCAAACTCTGACAACTAAAACTATCTCCGGATGTTGCCAAAGGTGCCGTAATGGGAAAAATCAGCCCAGTTGAGAACCACTGAAACAGGCATTGACCAGCAGTGAGTAGCAAGAAATGGACGTAGGTCTCAGAAGAGGAGAGATGGTTTTGAAAAGAAGTAGATTTTACCTAACAATGAGATTAATTGGTAGATTTTTCTCAACAGTGAGATTAATTTAACTTTTCCCACACATTAGAAAGGAAATATATTTTTACTTTTTCTCACAGAAGGTAGTTAATTTTGGAAGGTTTTTGTTTTCATAAAAAGTTTTTAGCTATAAAGAGCTAAATGATAATAAAGAGAGATGGTGTCCTTAGAATTTTCATCTCAATTCTGTATTAAAGATCATTTATTTGATCATTTTCCCCCATGTAAGAATAATAAACTCCTTTAGCAAAGCTCTGGAACATTACCAATACCAAAGGGAAGCATCATGTAGTTAAAGGTTAGACAAAGTGCAGGCTTAACCTTTAGACACTTCAATTAGACAAGGCAAACATTCTCTTTTCAGCCAAGTGTCTGTCTCTTTAGTGTCTATCAATTTAATTGTAACAGTTTTAACTAACTTTCTAAGAATTAAAGAAACTGTTTATATCCTGGTATTTTAGTCTTTAAAGAAGACTAGATTTAGGAGACAAAGAACCTTGGCAAACTAAGCCTGCCATTCAAATTTTACAAGGCAGACTTGCTGCCCAGGGAATTTTTTCAAAATTGCAATTTTCAGCCTAAACATGTTTAGATGTAAGCACCAAAAAACAAACACGAACAACCTACCACAAACTTTTGACTAGACAGTTATATTAGAAGATTAACCTCATTTTCAACTATCTTAGGTCTATTTGGATTTTCGTTAACTTTAAATCTTTATAATAAAAAGACAAATAATAGAGTCATTTGTTTCCTATTACTGCTGTCATATATCACCACAAACATCACAGCTTAAAATAACACAAAATCTCAAAGCTGTGTCAGAAGTCACAAGCCCAACTTGCCTTGGCTGGTTTCGCTGATTAGGGGCTCACGAGGCTGAAATCGAGGTGTCAGCCACCTGGCTCTTCTCAGGAGGCCGTGGGGAGAATCTGCTTCCAAGCTCATTCAGGTTGTTGGCTGGCCGACTTGATTCCTTGTGGTTGTAGAACTGGGGTCTGCATTTCCTTGATGGCTGTCGGTTGGAAGACTCTTTGCCCTGACAGCTGCCTGTATTCTTTCTGTGCTCTCTCCATGGGCCCCTCCAGCAACATGGACTCTCACCCCTTCCCTCATCTCTCTGACTCCTCTGCCATCCTCTCATGCTTTTAAGGGTTCATGTGATTTCATTGGGGCCACCCACGATATCCCAGGAAAATCTCCTTAATTTATGGTCAGCTGATTTGCAACCTTGATTTCATCAGCAAAGTCTCTTCACAGCAGTATGAAGGTTAGTGTTTGATATGTAAGCAGGAGACAGGAAGTTTGGAGAGATATTTTAGAATTTTGCCTGCCACAGCATAGGCATATATGTGCAGCCAAAAGTCTTTCCCAACTCATTCTCCAGTCACAAGGTTCTAACCTCTTCCATCAAGTAGGTAGGCACTATTGTTAGCTTCTTGTTACCCTTCCAGAGTTTCTTTATATGTATAAATAAAGTACAAATGTATACATTCTACTTTATTTTTTTCTTTTACAAAAAATACCCTTCCATAGATAATGTTCTTCACCTTGTTCTTTCAGGTATGACTAAATCTTACAGAACTCTCCATATTGGTATGTATAGAACTTCCACATACTTTTTTACAGTTTTAGAGCATTCCAGTGTGTGGATGTATCATTGTTTATTTAAGCAGTTCAGTGTTAGTGGATTTTAAGGTGGTTTCCTGTCTTTTACTACAACAAATGACATTGAAACAAATGCATTATTTCCCATATGTGCTGATGTATCTATAGAATGAATTTCCAGAAGGTGAATCTATAATTTTAATAGATAGTACCCAATCGCTCTCAATAAAAAATCAACCAGTTCATCATCCTTGCCCCAGCAATATTTGAGTGGTGGTTTCTATGGTCTCACTAGCACAGAGTGTTGTAAGACTTTTAGGTTTTAGCCAGTCTGATAGTTGAAAACTGGTATTTCCTTTTTTTCATATGTATCTTGTTGTAACGTGATATTCGAGTGTTACGACCATAAATATTTTTGTCTAACAGTATAATACTTTAAAAATATATATTTTTTATAATAGAATATTATTCAGCCAGAAAAAAGAAAGAGTGCTGATATATGCTATGACATGGATGAACCTTGAAAACAATATGCTAAGTGAAAGAAACCAATCACAAAGGGCCACATACTGTATGATTCTATTTATGTGAAAAGTACAGGATAGGCAAATCCACAGAAACAGAAGGTACATTAGTGGCTGCTTAGCACTGGAGGTAAGAAGTGACTGCTAATGGGGATGGGGTTTTCTTTTTAGAAGGATGAACATGTTCTCAAATTAGATCATATTGATGGTTGCGCATCATTAAAATCTACTGCAAACCACTGAATTTTACTTTAAAAGGATGAATTTTATGGTATATAAATTATATCTTTAAAAAATTAGGTCTAGTCTTTACTGTTTGTGTGACATGGGTGTGTGAATTATTGAGACTATTTGAACCCCAGATGTCTCTCTTTTGTAAAATGGAGGAGGGCTCCCACCAGGGATATGGGAAGGATGAGAGCCGATGATCTTCGTGGAGCCCCTGCTCGTGGTCTGCCCTCAATACTTGGGAGTGCGCTGTCCCCTTCACTCCCTGTCCAAATCCCAGAGATGGGCCCCTGAGGACATTAAGGGATTGGTACCTGCAGGGGAGTAAGGAACACCAAGGGAAAGGGGTGACAGGTTCCCAGTCCCCCTTCCTTGACTGGACTCTTTTTTTCATGGCTTGGTTCTTGTCTTGAGAAACTCATGCTGGAATAAAATCAAGAATATCTCTTTGGACAGGAGAGATGACATGTTCATCAAAGGTCAAGTGTATGAAATCTTCTGCAGGAATAGCATGACTAAAATATTGTGCTTTTCTTTTACTTAAGTTTTGGTATCTCTTTTAAGCCACATGGTTGCCGACCCCCATATAAGACAAATAATTTTTTTTTTTAGGCGAGGCAACTCTTAGTCAACCTCACAGATTACAAGGACCTTGTTAGCTTACAATCCCTTATTTTTTATTTTTTATGCCTACAGCACCTGGTCTTCCTAGGTGGTCTCCCATCCAAGTACTACCCAGGGCCCAACAATGCTTAGCTTCCAATATCAGACGGGATTAGGCTTGTTCAGGGTGGCATGGCCATAGACATAAGACAAATAATTTAAAAGAAACTCTTAGAAATTCAACATGTAAGGTTCTCTGAAAGAAATTGAGATGCATTTCTTATGTGAAAGGAAATGATTAACTTGATTGATTTGAGGCGGGGGGAGTTTCTTTCTCAATGTGGTGGAAAACAGATAATGTACATTGTCAAATGATTTTCAAGACATCGATTTACTTAACAAACATTGAATGTCTACTTTGTTCAAAGTCTTGTGTTGGGCACTCTTGGGGAATAAAGAATTAGACACAGTTTTTGAACAGAAGGAAAAAGAGAAACCCATGTTTTTGGAGACGCTGATTCATTTAAGCCCCACAATAGCTCTGGACAATGATAATTAAGCTATTATTTTCCCATTTGTTATGTCAGTTCTTTATTTCCAAATTATATACCTATTTTTCTCTCTTCAAAGAGCATATGATAATGATCACAGAGTTAAAATATTAAAATGTACCCAAGCTTCACTTTAGAAACATTTCATTTTTAGCCCCAATTATTTTAAGGCAAATGTATCAATAATCTGTCTTTTATATCTATGGCTCTATTGGCCTATTCATTTCAATTCATTTTCCTGTTATTTTAGGGTTTTATTAGGAATGATTTTCCAGATGGTTGTATATCTCCTGAACAATTATCTTTCCTCTTCTATCTATAACCATGGTTGAAGTATTTTGAAGGCTTCTTGATATCAAATAGTTGGATATTAAACCTACTGTATGATGTTTATCATTTATTCCTATTTTCTGAATTTATTATACCCAATTTTTGGTATTAATGGGATTGGACTTGTTAAATATTATTTAGTGAGTGATGAAGATTCAAATCCAGATCAGTTTGACTTATACATGTACTTTCTTTAGTCCATATTGTTCCTCTTATTTAAATTTCTTTAAAATATTTTCATAAACTGGGATTTTAAATATATTCTGGTACCATTTCACATGTATGTAAATTCATAGATTAAAAATACAAATTTTGAGAAGGTTAACGTATTTAATATGTTTTTAAATTATAGGCCTGTATACTTTACATACACATGCAATTAATTTAAGCAAAAAGTAAATAGCTATATGAAAAATCTGTATCTTTTCCACAAGGATTATATTTCTGTAAGAACTTGGTTCTCTATTTATTTGGCTAGAATAATTTTAGACATTTTAAAATAAGCAAGATTCTTTTCCCCAAAAACGTTGACATCTCTACCATCTATGTAGAGTCAGTTTTTTTAAAAAAATAACTTTTCCCTTTTATGCTGCTTTCTCTTCATCCATGGGCTTCAGTTGCCAGCAAAAATTATTGGAACTATTATGTGAGGTTTTTGAAATATATAACAAGAATATATTAGAGTCAGCAGTAGAAGGCACATAATTCTGTTTTCCACAATGGGAAGCCATATGATAAAGGTTATACACTGATGAAAATAATATTTTGTATCCAACTTATAGAGACATAGATGGAGAGATTCTTACCTGAAGGCAGGTCCAGCTATTTGGTGTAAAAGTTCCATGGCCTTTGATGATCAGCTCATGGAAAATTTCCATTTCAATGAGCTGCTTTACCATTTATTCAATAAACATTTAGTTAGTGCCTATTACATAAAATACACAATTCTTTGGGACATGTGGGAAGAATGACTCTATTTTCTAAAACAAGACAAGGAATCATTTTATATTTATGAAGACAACAGCATACAATATTTGCAATCGCCATGATCTCAGAGAATTCCTATTAATGTCATTATAGCTATCATCTTTCCTGTGTGTCTCTAAAAGGCAGAACAATGGAATGTTCTCCCTCATTTGAGAACTTCTTAATAGCTAAGGCAAGGAAACACTGTAAGAAGAAATAAGAGAAGATATGGATTCTTAGCTCTGGAGATTTTCAAGAAAAATTTAAAGAATGATTTATCCTAGATGGCCTAGATGGTTCTTCCCTGTACAAGGAGTGGAGCTCACGACCCCTGCTTACGTGCCCCAATGACAGATGCTAATGGGTAAAACGAGATTGAGGACTATTTGGGATGGCACGGATCAAAGTGACATGGAGAGGGTGTGGATTTGAGGAGAAAGAGCACCGATTTTGAGACGAGGGAAGAAAAAGAAGGAGCTAAAATAAATATAGAAGAAAAGTTGAAAGGCTGTAGCCAATCCCAATCTTCTCAGGAAAGGTGGGTTCACCCAAGAGCGAAGCGTTTGGGGCTGGGTTGGGATCCCATGCAGAGTAGAAATATCTGTAACATCTACTATTAAGCCACTAATGAGAAATCATAAAGAAAAAAAAATCCTAAAATCCAGAGATTTATAAATGATCCTAATTAACTAGTTTGGGATTTGCTCCAACATCACTTAGAAACTGAAGAGCAGGAATGAAAAAGTTCATTACTGAGACAGAAGTCAATCAAGTTTGAGGATTGGCAAGGCAGGGATCCAGAAAAGTCCTAAAAAAGAGGACTTTTTGGGTGAAGATAAGAGCAAAACTGAAATTATTGACTATTGGTACTCTCAGAACTGGGTCAACAAGCAATTCAGCCGCATGGGTGGTGTATTAGTTTCTTATCACTGCTGTAGCAAATTACCACAAACTTAGTAGATTAAATAAAACTAATTTATTATCTTACACTTCTGGAGGTCAGAAGTCCAAAATGAGTTCCCTTGGGCTGAGATCATGATGTCTTTAGGGATGATTCCTGTCGAGGCTCCAAGGGAACTGGCTGCCTCTTCCGTTTCCTAGAGTCTGTGGACATTACTTAGCTCATGGCTGCATCAGTCCAATCTCTGCTTCCATTCTCCTATCACCTTGTCTAATTTTGATCCTCCTGCTTTTCTCTTATAAGGGCGTCCATGACTGCATTAGGCCTACCAACATAATCCAGAAACATCTCCCCATCTCAAGATCCTTAACTTCATCACGTCTGCAAGTCTCTGCCATCTAAGGTCACATATTCACAGGTTCCAGGGTTAGGACATGGACACCTTTGGAGGGGGGACATTGTTCATCTGACCACAGTGGGTGATCCACTGGGAAAGCAGGGAGGGGTCAAGGAAGTGGATATCATTATGGGGCAGGAGATGTAGAAGGAATTAGGATTTGAAAGAGTCGAAAGGACATGAGGTTGTGGTCTATTAGAGGGCTCTCACACTTTGAGGTCCTGGTAGCAATAAATGATCGTGTATTGTGCTGCTTCCTCACAGAAGAAGTGCCAAAGAAATGAATCCTTAGTGCCCTAAACTAGCGGTCTACAACCTTTATAGCACCAGGGACCAGTGCTCCTATGAAAATCTGACGCCTGATGATCTGAGGCGGAGCTGAAGCGGTGATGCTAGCGCTGGGGAGCGGCTGCAAATACAGATGAAGCTTCGCTCACTCGTTGTGCAGCCGGGTTCCCAACAGGCCCTGAACCAGTACCCATCCACAGCCCGGGGTTGGGGACCCCTACCCTAAAGGACAAGGATCTGTGAGGTGTGGTGTCAGAAAGGGCTTCAGTAGGGTTGTTAGAACCTTGGAGGCTGATAGCCTGAAAGGGAAGACTGTGGGGGATGCTCATTGTCTTTAAGGACCTGAGAGAGTGTCCCAGAATGAAGCAACAGTGAATGGCAAAGGAGAGATGGGTAAGCTTATGGCAAAAGACTTAACAACTAGCAATATTATTTTGTGTTGGTAGCGAGGCAGGAACCTAGAAGCTGCAGAGGAGAGCAGGGAATATTCCATTGCCTCCCAATCACTCTAGCCCCATCCCCGGGTCATGACAGGTGTGGCAAGGAGCAGCTTCCCTTCCTTTGGAAAGGCCAGAAAGGAAAGTACAGCCTTAATTTAAGGATAAGGGGCAGAGAGATGAGAGGATATGACACTGTAGGGAGATGTTATCAGTAGACCATGAGCTCCGAAACAGTAGGTGTGGGGTCATTTTCTGGGCACTGGGCCCGGTGGAGTTCTGAATGTTGAGAAGGAAGGTTTTTCTGGTGATCAGGTTGGGAAGACGTTTGTCCTTGGAGCGCCGAGTGCTGAGTTGTGAAACAGGGCCCTGTCTTCCTGGATGGCCAGTACATTCTTCTCATTATGGAGACACGTCTGAATAAAAAATACCTATGTGCAGCATCGGAACACTTAAGAAGCTTCTTTACAAACGACAATTTTTTTGAATCCTCTATTTGTGCAGTGGGTATTTATGTCATTGTTGTGCAGAGAAGCCCACTGGGCTCAGGGAAACTATAGAAGCAGCCAAGCTACATGTGGCTGATAAATGGCAGGGTTGGGGTTGATCCCAGATTCTCCTAATCCAAGTCCAACCTTTCTCTTTTTTCTTATTCAGAAAGGAGAGTGGCCTAAAAAATACTGGCACAATTGAAAGGAGTGTGAGAAAAATAAGGGAGGTTTATTAAACCACCAGATAATTTTAAAATTGCTGCTCAATAGAAAAGAGGAGAGAGTGGTTAAGAGAATTTTTAAAATTTAGAAATAAATATGAAAATGACACCACAAAATCTTAAAGGAAAAAAATTATTGCCTCATGACCTACTGTTGTATTGACTTATTGTTCATTTTGTGGTGAACCCCAAAAACGTTGGCTTAAAGCTTTTCCATGTGGTTTGGACACTGCGATTCTGGCTTCCGAAATGACCATATCATTTTGGAATTTCAAGTGACAGAAATACAGGACAATCTCCCAAGCAAAACAGAACTGAAGTCATCCTTTACAAGTTCTCGAATGGGCCAAAGTGCAGAGTGATTGAGTGGCAAGAGGGGAAGGGAGAGGAGGAGAGGAGGGGAGAGGAGGGGAGGGAAGGAGAGGAGAGAGGGAGAATGTGTGTGTGTGTGTGTGTGTGTGTGTGTGTGTGTGTGTCTGTGTGTGCGCGTGCGTGCCTCACCGCTATTGGGGGTTTAGAAATCACTGTTCTCCCAAATGAATGTGCCCTGGCTACACCGTTTTGGGGATAATTTAGTGTTCTTGGGCCAGCTAAAAGGAAAATCAGATAGACGGAATGAAAATATAACACTCCCCCTTTCTTGAGTTTTAACTTAGAAACTGTGAATACTAAGTAAATGCATAATTACTTTTAGCTAGATCTTGAGAAGCTATCATTTAGCTAAGAGTTTAAACATTTTCCTGAATGGTTTTAGTGTCAATTTTTGGTAAAGATATGGAAAAGGAAGGGAGGCAAAGAAGAGTTGAAAGAAAAGAGGATTTTTACACGCACATGAATTTTTTTTCTGTAATTATCATGAAAAGAAAATTAAACATTGTCAAAGATTAGGGAAACAAATTCCTTCAGGTGGCTTTTCCCCTCCTTTTTCCCCCCTTTTTTGGGCTTTCAACAAAATATTTTACCTCAACTCAATTATTCTGCTAATGTTTATATGAAGCACTCTGGAGGAATTTTAGATTTTATTTCTGCCAATAATTTAATTATATGTCAGAAGAGTTAGTTTATTTTAGCTCATCTAGTGATGAATACCTTCAGCTGAGGAATAAATCAGAGTTAAAAGATTGTGGGGTGGGGGGATTACTCATTTAGAACACTTTTAACTTTTCCTGTGTCAGACTTAGAAGATGTACCTCCAAGGGAGACCAAATGCAGTGAGCACCTGTAATGGATTTTAAGCATGGAGAAAAATCACTCCGTGATGCAGAGGAAATTAGGAACCCAGCGCAAGGGTTGCAAATCATATTAACGTTGTATTTTCGTGTTCAGATAGAAATTCTGCTTGACAAGCAACCAGAGATCATTACCAAGCACTTTAAGCCTGAAATTCTTAGTAAATGCATGAGTACTCTCTTTAATGGAAAAATGATGCATCAATTGCCAGGAGACTGGCTTCCAGAAACACATTTCCCAATTGCTAAAGGGATGAAATGGTATATATCATTGAAGACAGGTTGCTAGCAGGGAGGGAGGGATATCACGCTACACATTCCAAAAGGAATATGGAACTATTACATGGGGAATAAGTTTTCAGGCTAGGAAGTAAGAAGGCTACATAAAACATTGTCAGACACTCAACCCAACCTGAATGATTAGGCTATTCTCCAGAAAAAGTGAAGAGGGAAAGGCTTTCCCAGTTCAGTGAGTAAGTGCAATAACAGAGACGTTATTGCAGAGATGGAAACCAATTGGTTCTCTTAATTTTGTAACCACGGAAACCAACGTTGACTATCCTTCAGTCTTGCAGAGTTGTCTCCTCCTCTGTCTTCTTCGCCTTCTCGTCACCATCGCCATCTCAGCTCAACAGTTACTCCGCTGTGGAGGTCCAGCCTATTGCCTGCACTTTTATTTTCCCTATCGTAGCTGTAGTTAGACCAGTTCCTTTTCACGTCCTGTGTGTGGCAGCTTCGCCGTTGTCCACAGACCACCTGAGTGCCAGCTTCTCTTTTCTGAAGAGAAGGAAAACGTTGACTTTGTGGGATTGTTGTGAGCAGAAGATGAGGTCAAGATATGTAAACTGCTGACCACAGAGACTGGCATATTTGATCAATAATCGATGTTAGAGTTTTGAACGCCAACGATCTTCTCCAAGGAAGACTGACAGTCTCCCTTCATTCTTCTCATCTTCAGTCTCTACTCCTTTACTTTGGCATTTATATTGAGAACATTTCCAACACATTCGTCTGCCCCTTCCTCAGCCTCCAGCACTTCCCGGGCCTGCATCTCTGCCTTACCTCTGATGCCTGTCCCTGCCACTCAGAGTCGTCACTCAGAGTTGTCCAGTCATGAAGGTCTCTGGCTCTGTATTATCACCTGCTTTCTTCTACCTCTTCCACATATCACATATGTTACAGGCATGAACTCACTGAATCCTCATAATGTCACGCTCAAGGCACTGTCGCTACTGCTGTTTTAAAGAGAAGAAAACTGGCACAGAAAGACAATGTGATTTGTCCAAGGCCACACACCCAGGAAGTGACTGAGTCAGGTTTCCGAACCAGGTTAAATGGCATCAGAGGTCTTAACCATCGCGTTATGCTTCCTCTCCTGGAGTAAGGCACTCTTGGGACATTGCCCACTGTCCCATGGGAATCACAGACCTGTGGTTCCTCACCCGCCTCCACCCCAGGTCTCCCGCTACTCCAGTTGTTTCATTGAATACCTTCATTGGGGTCTCATATGCCCCTTCGAAGATATGGAACCTCCGAGGGGTTTCACCTCTATGGGGGCTCCCTGTCTAGTCTCTTGTGCCTTACTTCCCTCTCCTTATCTCTCTTGCCTCTCTCAGTAATGTCTCTGAATTCTGTATTACCGGCCTCCAAATCGGCATTTTCCACAGTGCACTGCTCCTAAAATCCAACAGAATCCCACCCACCCCTAAAAGAAGCCGTCTCTTCTACCACATTTTTTTATACCAGCGACTGCATCATTTGTTCAGTCTCCTACTGTCACGCAGCGGCCCTCTCGGTCCCCCAGCATTCAGTGTGGTTTTGAGCTAACGGTTCTACCTCTATTTGTCTCCTCACTTCTGCCTCAGGCTTTTTCTCTCCTGCTATCAGCTGACTTACAACACCTATTAACTCTCCATTTCCAACACCTATTAACTCTCCATTTCCTCACGTCAGAGCCTCCCAGTGATTCGACTCATCAGACAGCAGTGTCCCTACCCCGATCCGTCCTGTTCATCCCACACCCATTCGTCTTCTGAAGCCCACTGAACTCAGAAGCTCAGATATTCCCGGTTCTTCTCCTTGGAGAGAGAGAGAAGGTTATGTTTAGGAAACATGGAGGGCATGATAGGACCAACAGTCAATTCACAAAGGTTGGCACTTTGTGCTAATCCAGAGGGCTGGTGGGTCTCATGGCTTCAGAAAGGGCTCAAGGGTCAGAAATGACCGTCTCAGTGAACTTCTAAGTGACAGAAAGAAAAATGAATTTCCACACACTTGCTGTTTATATAACTACAGATATAATTTTGTCAAATATGTGTTTTGAATAGTAATTTGAAAAACAATCTTTAGAATAGATGGGAGAGAAAAACACGCATTGGGTAGGATCAAATAAAATTATTTTGGTACTTCGCACTCAGCAGCAAGTTAGCAGATGTCCAATTCAAACTGGCACATAAGTGTTTTTGTATTACATATTTAACATAAAAATGTTGAATATAAATCCTTCTGGATCACATGTGGAGTCAGTGATTCAGGAAAGGTCTAAAACATGTATACAATGGCTATGTATGAGGTGAACTAGGGAATGTAGTGAATACATTGATTGATAAAATGGACTGTGGTTAGATTGATAATTTCATGAAAAAGTAGAATATCCTAATATGAGTTATTAACATTAGAAACAGAAAGACTTAGTGATTAACTTCTCTTTGTCCTTTAGGACTTGATTCAAGGTCAACTTTCTCTGAATGTATTTTCTTATCCTACCTTCTAGCCCCAGGCTGAATTACTTGAGTGCTCTCTCTTGGAGACCTACTTCATAGGGCCACTTGCATCTTTTTTTTTTCCTACTTTGATCACAGCATGTTATCACCTTTGATTTTCTTTTCTACTTTACCATCTGACTTGGGCTGTTCAATGGAGTAGCCACTAGGTAGGTACATGTGGCTATGAAAATTTTAAATTAATTAAAATTAAATGAAGAATTTTGTCCCTAAGTTGAAGTATTCACTAGCCACAGGTGGCTGCTATATCTGACAGTACAGATACAGAACATTTTCCTCACTGCAGGAAGTTCTATTGGATTGTACTTACAGCCTCTGATCACCTTAAGAGATTGATTTTTGCCTTTTTATTTTTATATTCCCTACACTTAGCACATAGTAGGAGCTCAGTAAATATTTGTAGGATGAAAAAGTACAGGAAGTTCACCCATGAAAGTGAGAGAAATAATTTATAACCTAAATTATTTTGAAGCTATGTGCTCAGGTTTCTCTCATTCGTTTGGTTGCTCTGGTGAACATTTGATTGTAATTAGAAATGATGGATTAAAGACAAAATTCCTTGAATTGTGTGCAAGATTGGCAAATATGTGTGCATTCAAGTGGTCTGAGCTCCAAAGACATTGTTTTCCCCAAGGATTAGTGGATGTTGTCTCTGCGTATAACCATCCAGCTGTGAGGTTTGCCTGCAGAAATTTGTTAATAAAGGACATTTCTCTTCTAAAGTCTTGAAAATGCCTGACTATTTACTTTCCTTTTGAAGTGTCAGGTTACCAAATGTAACAGTACAACTACATTATACTTTTTTTTTTTTTTTTTTTTTTTTTTGTATTTTGGAAGATTTTATTTGAAAACTGATGTTTAAAGAGATTGGAGAAAAATGCATCCAGGAAGTAGCATCAGATAAAAGGCTTCAGTAGTGTGTGTTGACAATCAAGACATTCCCAATCGAGCTGACTTAAACCACAAAGAGAGGGATCGGCTCACATAAGGAAACATTCAGAGTCCGAGCATGTTCAGGGTGGTTGATTCTGTGACTTAAAGATGTCATCGAGGATCCAGGTTCTCAACTTCACTTGCCTAGCTCATCTTGATGATGGGTTTAACTTCAGGTAAGATGGCAGAGGAGGTTCTAGGGATCACCAACAGACACATTGCTTTCCAGAGAAAGAGGAGAGACAGTCTCTCCTGTTGCCCTCTCAAAAGGCGACCTTCCCCGGAAGCCCTTCCCTGACCTTCTGTCATCTCCCATTGAGTATAATAAGATCACATACCCATTCTCCATCCAGCCACTGGTAAGAGGACTAATATATTACCCCAGATCAGTCAGGTCCACAGGTGGAGCTGAAAATAGGTTCAGCCTCCCTAGCATGAAACATATGATGGCACGGGAGTGAGGGATGTTTGAATGAAATAGAAATCCCTTAGCAAGAAATGAAGAGAATTCATGTTATATAGTTTACTAACAATTCCTGCTAATAGACTATCCCAAGATTTTAGAATATATGACATGAAAGTCTTCTAAATCGCAATGGAAAAATAGGTAGCTGGATGGTCACCCCAAAATATTTTGAAAAGTTAGTAAATTCACTAATGGTATCAGTATAAATCAATCTTATTCTGTCAACTAAATCCAGAATTCATAATTTGACTAGTGCTGCCTCTTATATTCAATGTCAAATAATGAGTTGTGAGATTTAGGTTAATATTCAAGTTTAGGATGATGGAATGAACAAACCCACATTCCATTTATTATATCTCTGAATGAAAAAATATAATCTTCACATTCTTCATCTTGTCTCAACTTCTGGGATGGTAGGAAATTATTCAAAATCTAGGCTAGTAATTCTCAGTTGGTGGTAAACAGGTCCATGGCCATTGGAATCTCTGGGGAAGCTTCTTTCCATACCTCCTTTACCTTTCTTGTCATCCCCTTTTTCCTGCTCCTCTCTCTGACAGTGAGACTAAATTTTGGTGAAATGCTTAACTTTCCTAATTTTCTAGTGTTTTCCATTTTTTTTCCACAGGAAGTATAAAAAAATGAGTTTTAAAATAGTAAAAGTCTTCGGGTTGTGGAATCAGTATTTATTGAGCACTTACTATGTGCCAAGCATGCTGCCAGGTCATTTAGCACTCACTCAGTCTACACAGAAATTTTCTGTGGGGAATCTCATCTCTGGGTTATGACTCAGGATTTAAGATAACTATGAGAGTGTCCCTTACTAGTAAATGGGAGAGCTGGGCCTCAAAACCACTGCTCTTTCTCTGTGTGCGAAGGCAGCCCTCTTCCCACTAAGCAATTGATATGTTATTCTGAGAGTAAGGTTTAAGCTTGTGGAAAGTGAAGCATAGCATGTCCAAGGTCATGGTTTAAAGTCCAAGACAGAGCTGGTAGTGGGGCCATGTTAGGCCAGTGGGCAGAGGAGCAGAACCTCAGCCTGGAATTTGTTACTGATGAACAATGAAGACTTGGGGAAAATATTTAACATCTCCAGGCTTCTCTCCCCAGAAAAGGGTTTTACTACAGCAGAGGTTGACAAACCATGGCTCTTAGGCCAAATCTGGCCCATCACCTGTTTTCGTAAGTAAAGATTTTATTGTAATACAGTCTTGCCCATTTGTTTACATACTGTGTATGACTGCTTTCACTATGCAACAGCTGAGTTGAGTTGCTGTGACAGAGACCATATGGCCAGCAAAGCCTCAAATATTTACTATCTGGCCCTTTACAGAGAACATTTGCTGACCTCTGTACTGATCAGTGATTCTCCACTTTGGTAGTGCCTTAGAACATGCGTAAATCAACGATGTCTGAATCCCACTACCAGAAATTTGTATTTAATTGATTTGGGGTGACACCCAGGCATTGCTACATTTAAAAAAAAAAAATCACTCCAGCTAAATCTAACATCTAGCCAGAAATTCTCCAAGTGTAATGTTCTTTGAGTCTATAAAGAAGTAGATGTTCAGAGTAAGTTCTTTTTTAAATTACTCAATGGTCAGATCAGAATTTGAATAATTTGAGTTTAGATCTCTAAAGCTTGGGCTTTTTACCACCACCTACCAGCTAATTACTAACTTCTGTGAACCTCTGTCTCTTCATCTATGAAATGGGGATTATTGTATTTTCCTGCTTGCCTCAGTGATCAAATTGGAATGGAGCGTCCAAATGTACCTTGAAAACTGTCAAGTGTTAAATAAATGTAAATATGTTCTTGGAAACATTTTCTGGAATCACTGGAAGAGGCTTCAGAAAGAATATTTTTATTCTATAACTCTGGAAGGAAAATTTGGCTTTAATATGTATTTTCCAAATTTCATTCTATTTTATGTTTTCAAATCTCCAGGTAGATCAACAGCCTATAGCTCTTCTTTTTACAGTATTTGCAGTGTTCTTATACAAACACTTTGGCATGTCCTTTATAGTTTTCACTTATCCCGTCTTGTTACAGATCTTGGGGCTTTTTAAATCATTCTCCAACCATTAGCTTCCCCGGCCTTCTTTCTGGCTATGTGCCTCTGAATGCATGCCAGTGACTATGAAGGCTTTCCAATCTTTTTTGGACATTTTTTTCCATTTTCTCTCTAATGAAGTGCCTGGACCTGTCTACATTTTTCCAAGTGTGATCTCATCA